>JANTPZ010015613.1:0-14132 GCA_025593235.1 Vachellia pachyceras | reverse complement strand
TCAATAAGAATGATGGATCCTAAAACATGGATCTTTGAGGTCCGGAGGATTTGAAAATTCTCTAGATCTAGTATTCAGAAGGGAGTGAAAAGCATGTTTACAGTCAAAGTACTTAGTCTAGATGCCAAGTGAAAATGGGAAGTGAACTTACCGCACTGTCAGTGCACACAACAAGTCCATAGCGTCCATCCCAGGAACTGCTTTCCACCCAGTTTACACAGTTGAACAAAGCAGCAGTTCCTCCATAGCATGCATTCGTGGAATCAACGCCCTCAATGTCAGAATTTCCATATTTCTGCTTGTTTCCAACAAGTAAATGAGCATTCCATTAAAAAGCTATGATTGTAGATCGATGATGATAAAAGCAAACATAAAACTGCACCAATTCCAACTGATTAATAACAAGACATACATACTTTGAGAAGCATCTGAGACAGTTAAATAGAATTTAATGACTCCGCAAAGGAAAGGAAAGTACTTTCAACCAATAAAAAAAACAGGCATGTAATATAATCTACTCAACGAACCAAGATGAAAACCCAGCTAGCAATATTCAACTTTAGCAGTGTGCTCTGGTGGAATACACAATAATGACTGACTATACTGGCTTTTAAACCAATGTTAAACACTTTAAACCGAAATAGATATATATCTTCCCACTTACGTAAATACATATATCAATTAGTTAAGGTTCTAAATCATCATCAAATGGCAAATAAAATCTATTATACTCTAGGAAATTACTTTTAAGAAGGAGAACAATCTAGCCTTGCAGTTTGAAAATGGAAAAGTACCTCAAAGATCTGCATCAGGAATGTCTTAATGGACTTGCTCTTGTCTATCACAGTCTCGCTGCCTACCTCCAGCCGACCAATTTGTTTGGGATCAATCTTATAATTATCAAGAAGGGATGTTACCACTGTCAAACTGAAAATGAAAAGGTTGAACTTCTAGAGAGACTAGGAAAGATGACCACCTTTACTCAAGTTAGGAAGTAATAAATGTAAGTCCACAATATGCAGCAATAATGCATTATTTAATGTTTCCAGAAGTTCCTCCATTTACAAAACCCTACAATGTCATAACTCATACAAATCAAGATAACTGATTCAATAAAGGGTCAGGCTGAAATGGTTCAAGATCAGATCTTCTCATTTTCCTGTCAATTCCAACAATATGGCATTGCAATCAGTACAGTTCCAACCATGAAGAGAATCAAGGAGAATGTATTTGGTTTTATAACATCGGATTTGGCATACCCTGATATCTGAATTTCCGTTATTCTGTTCTTTTCATTAGCTGAGATCGTAGCTTGTAAATATTCAATGGTAGCATTCCTTATTTCATATATGGAATTCACATCTTGAATGATGCACACTATTATTTTTCACCAAATATTTCAGTGTTCATTATTATTGAACTAGAAAAAGAATATTAAATCCAAAACAAAGACCTCATTGAGATGACATCTTCTAACTCTGTACAAAATGCCATGCAATCTTGTCCCAGTCCGATGGTATATTTCCCTTTACTGGCACCATCATGAGCCTCCAATGTTTCCTGCACGCATTATGTGAAGAAAATGAAAGCATTACTTAAACGGGAAAGGTTTACAACGTCAACTTAAAGAACAATCAAACAAGATAATAAGTCAAGGCCCTGGATATATATTGCTGAGAATGCATTGAAAGCATGGTGTGACTTATAACCTTGAGATGACCAAAGGGAATGTGCCGCCTTCTTTTTTCAACCCCTTTCTTTCAGTAAATGAGGGGAGCCTTAGAGTTAATCATATTGAACAAAATTTAAAAGTGATTTCCCGAGTATCCCGTGGGAAGATGGATTATGAAGGAGAATGCTATGCGGATTTTCCCCTTTATCTCAAGTGATAATTTTTTTAAAACTCCCCAATATTATTAAGGGCCATTCCCTTTCGCAGATGTAGAAACAGAACAACGCAACATTCACCGGGGAAAAGAAAAGGAAGAAAGTAAAACAGGGAATTACGTCACAGACATTTCGTCTCGACCTATAACGAGTCAGCTAAGTTTTCAATTTATTTTTGCCCAACCACCGATTTAATGGTCATTATCTCGTAAATGCAAATGAAACTTCAGGCTACATGGTGAACTCTCGAGAACAACAATATCCCCAAATGTAAGGAAGAGAATAAACTCGATTCAATCCCGCATACAAAACCGTAAAGCAGCAGCATCGGAATAGACTGATACCAAAAAGGTAAACAGCTATGTGAAGCAAAAGCTTTGGAGACCATGGATTTTCTTTCCATTCAAATGCATAATAGCTTCTATATTGTAAACTTCAGCATCTTCGATAATTTTAATTAATGTACTTATCGCCCATGCTCAATTTTTCCGGACTCATAATTAACACAGAACCGATGACAAAATTCTCCCGAATCCTTCCACACACGAAACTCATACGTCCTACTGGTTTTCTCGTTTATGAAACCCAATCAGCACAACTTTAGCAAACCTTTAAAAAGAAAAAGCTCTCAGTGTCACAGCTTACCCCATTCCTCGAGATTTCCAACCAACAAACCGGGGGGGGGGGTTGAAGGAACCAAAAAGACGGGGAAAGGAACGAAGAGAAGGAGGAAAATGAAAAAAATGACCTGCTGAACACAGGTGGGAGGGAAGTAGATGTCGAGAGCGAGAATCCCAACATTCTTAGCCATTTTTGCAGACTTGGATTTGCAGGCAACGCTTCCAGAGATCTCCTACGAAAAAGAGCTCCTCCCTTGGAATGGATTCGCAGCTGCGCGAAAAGAAGCTTGTGAGAGATGAAGAGAGAGGGTGGGGTATATATGCGTGAGCCTCTGTGCGTGAAGTGTCGAGGGATCTCACATGCAAATGTTGCTCTATATTTGTGTGTATATAAATACAGAAGCAGCAGCCAAACCACCCACAAGTCACCTTCTTCCTACGTCCCAAAATGAAGGCTTCTTTGGCTCTCCCGCTTTTAAGACAAACAAGCTGCAATGATCACTTCTCTCGTCTCTCCCCTTTTCTCTCCCGTTCTCTCCTTCCTTTCTTTTTTTTCCCCTAACTTATTAAATAGTAACCATTTATTAATTTATGGGTGATTGTTAAAAATTTGACAGTAAAAAATGATTTTGCGTATTTTTATTCATATGTTAATTATGTTTAAAAAATTTAAAAGTACGATTTTAGTATTACATGTCTTTTTTTTTCAATACATTAAGTACATTCATTTTATGGATATGAATATTTGGATTAGTAAAAAGTATTGTTAGTTTCCTAGCGAGTGACCGCAAAGTAAGAAAAATTTAAGTGACATAGTGTATTAATTAATGTTGATTAATGATAAAAATCACTGATACAGTTTACCACAAAATTCATGCCACCCAAAAGTCTTCAGTATAAAATCAAATTTGTAATGTAATTGTACGCTACAAATTATATATTATATTTAGAAATGAAGCTATTATTAAAAATTTGTATATATCCATCCATTATGTATAAAAATGGATAAAAATATAAATTCATATAAAATTTTGTTATGTATACGTTTCTAGTTTTTTTTCGCTTCATCCACTCTGTCATATTGGAAAATATTTTGTGAATCTTACATTATGCTTACAAAAAAAAAGTTACTTTTTTATTATTTTTAGTTAAAGAGAATGAAAAAAGGGTGGGCCCCTCAATGGTTATGTCTTCGAAGTTTAGGAAAAGTTTACAATTATTAAGAGTGAGTAAAATAATCAGCGTCCTTTCATTCAAAAAAAAAATAATCAGCGTCCTTTGTCCAGATGTCAATAATCAATTTTTCCGTGACAGTAAAATAAACGGCATCTATAAATTTTATCGTTGGCCAAAAAAAAAAGAGGCTTTCATTTATTATTATTATTATTATTATTAGTTTTACGATGAGGACCTTCGTAACATATATTTCGTTTTGTCCCAAGAGGACATTCGTAATATACTATAATGTAGCAAGGAGGAAGTGACAGGTGAATGAAACATGCGTAGATTTTGATACGGCCCAGTGGTCCATGCATGGAGGCAGCACATGACCAATTTTGTGCTAAGGTAGAGAGAGAGAGAGAGGGGAGATAAATAACAGTAAAAGCTGGAATCTTTTCTGACATGTTCAACTTTAGTTGGCCCTGTCTACCTCTTTCTCTTTGATCCGTCCCATGCGTTCCACTTTTCCGCTGCATGCCTCGTGCTTCTGGCGTTTTTGTTCTGTTTAACCCCAAAAAAAAAAAAAAAAAGAGGAAGGAGATGAAGTAATTAAATTAAAATTCCAGATGGATACAACGTTATATATATGTTTGTGAATTAGTTTCTTTAATAAAAGAATCGATCAGTTAACATTAAAATGATCGACAGATAAATTAACAATCTTAACCTTCTTCATGCATAATACAGTGAAGCCGTGTGCGGGTATATTGAATAATGTTACGATGCGAATATTGCATCCCACTTTGATGGAATGGCATGACGCATTCTCAAGCTTCATTCGCTTAATTCCGGCAGCCAGCTTCACGATTACGATATCATGCACCATCATACTCACACACACATATAGCATCCTTCGCCGATAATCATGGGTGGACCTGCCTCGAAGTAGATTAGGGGTTCAGTCGAACCCTCCGACTTCCAAAAAAAAAATTTTAGATTTATATTAGTATTATGTGATTTATTTTACATCTTTTTATTTGCTAATTTTAAACTAATTAAAGTTTTGTTTAAATTTTTATCAAAATATATTAAGAATAAATCATACTTATTTTAAATCCACTATAAAAAAAATAATTTACACCCCTGAATCGAGGTCATGAGTCCTCCGCTGCCTATAATGTATATTACGTATTGGGAATTACATTGTGAAATTAGGCTGGCAAACGGCAAATTGAAAGTTTGGTGAATGGTGCAATTTTTTTTTGGTGAAAAGAATGGTGCAATTTTGTGTGATCCCACTTGCACCCAACCCATTTATCTGCCTCGCCCGTAGCATTTTTTCAACGTCACCCACCCCATTGAGAATGAGACAGCAATATGTACAAACACATTAAGAATATTCTTTAAATGTAAGCTAAAAGGACAATATAATTAGGGGGAATTATCCATAAGTTTCAAGTAAGAGAATGCGTTACAAAATGGTTCAAAAAAGTTGTAAATGATAGCTGCTTCATTAACAAGCTTATGAAACCATTTTGTAACACATTACTTTACTTGGGATCTCTGGATAATTCCCCTATATAATTATACATGAAACATACTACTCGCGAGTCACATTGGCAATAATGAAATGAGATAGTCAAGGAAGCATTCTGTAAAGTCAAGTAATTTTTGTTGATTAGATCATCAATGACCTCAGTTGATGGGATTTTTGTTGTTAAGTACATGCATTCTCCTTCAAGAGTCAGACATAAATTGTAAACAATTTTTTAATTAAAATTTAAAATTTGAACACGAGTCTTTCTTTTTTTTTTTTGGTATGGTGTGAAATTAGCCCCATGGGGATAATGTTATTATTTAGCCTCGCGTTGGGCGTTATCCACGAGGATGCCCACTCTGATCTCATCAAGGAAAAAGCTTGAAAGAATAAGATATGAGTGGGAATATCCCATCCTCCAAACTTGGAATCTCCATACATCCATATTTTGCTGCCCGTCCATGCATGTGTCATCCATCATGTATTAGTTATAAATCCAATCACACAGCTTCACAATTACTTAAAATAACAAAATATCTTTAGGCCTAACCCGGCCCATAGCTACACTTAACACCGATGGACGAATGAATAAGTGAACTTGACATCGGATTAAATTGCTAAAGCTTCTTTCGATAGATCATACCCGTGTAATTGGTTTTAAAATTCATAAACTCTTTTTCTCTGATAGAGTCCCATACACGAGGTTGACGGCGAATACATAGAAGACATAAAATGATTCAAACTATATTAAGTTAAATACTTTTTTGTTGTACGAAATAAATACGGTGGATGAGTTTATTAATATAAAAAAACTTAAAATAAATACGACCAAAATCATGTCACGTGAAGGGAAGAAATATATAATGAAGTAGTAAAAAGAGATGGATTTGATTTTTTGTTTTTAATACGCGCTAGCTGAGCTAATGTGGTCCGTGCATCGATCTCTTGAACTAAGGATGCTGCTGAATTTTTTTTTTTAAAAAAATGAACAGATTAAGTTCAATATATTTTATTTATTGAAAAATATAAGACATGAACAACTGTCAACTGTTCTTTTATTTATACACTCATGCAGGGCCGCGCGATGTACGAGGATCCTTTTGCGTGTCTATGGCCCATGGGGGATGTTCGATCACTTTAATGCTCTAAATTACTTCCTCCGTTCATTATTGTAGAGATTTTATACATGTTTCATAACATCACATTTACTTTAATTATCTCGGGGAT
The DNA here is from genome assembly GCA_025593235.1 of Vachellia pachyceras. Lineage (NCBI taxonomy): Eukaryota > Viridiplantae > Streptophyta > Magnoliopsida > Fabales > Fabaceae > Vachellia > Vachellia pachyceras. The sequence goes on along the minus strand of JANTPZ010015613.1, from coordinate 7,700 downwards.
TTTGAACTTAAATTCAATTTGTTATCCCTTATATCTTTAATTTTTCATTTTGTCCGTTAGAATTAGGTTCAAGTTTTTTTTTTCATTCATGTGTTGGACATAAATCCAAATTCAGAGTGCAGCGGAAGTCTTACGTACCTCTTGCCATAGTGTATCCTCTGAGTTTTCTTGAATTCTTCTGAACAGAAATATTTGGCACAGTGATGGACTGTCGAACACCGTCACTCCGTCAGAGAATTCATGATTGAACAAATAATGTTTTGTACGTATCTGTTCTAAGCCCTGGCCTCCCTTATATAGCCTCTCATCAAGGTTGTTAAGGGGTTCAATGACCAAATGCAACCTTCTGAACGTAACTCTTTAAATAATGACGCGGGACACATCCGATGATATATTTATATATATAATAAAATAATATATAATATAAATATAATAATATATAATATATATTAATTTCCAACATCATGATCATGGCTATTATTGGGTTTTAAGTTTTATTATTTTTTCTATTTAATATTTTCAATCATTTGTGTCTAGTGTTTAACTTATACCAATATATTTTATTTTTTATAGCTTCACAAAAGAGATGAAAAATAAAAAAACCAATTAACACATTTTTTAAAAATAAACAGAATATACATTTCCATACCGTTCCTATCCTGATCTGAATAGAATGGGATGTGAAACAAATTTAGGGCTTGTTTGGAAACCAGGTTTGAAACCTAGGTTTCACAGATTCCGAGATAAAACCTAGGTTTTGAAAAGTGATTTATATTTGGGAAGTTATAGCTTTTACAGATTCCGAGGCAAAAAAGTAAGAAAGAGTGGGTATGAAAGAGGAAAGTAAGAAAGAGAAAGAGAGAAAAAGTAAGAAAGAGAAAAGAGAAAAAAAGTAGTAAAAAGAGAGTATGAAAGAGAAAACCTATATTTCAAACTTAGATTTTGAAACCTAGATTTCCAAACTGGACTTTCAAACAAGCCCTTAATGTACCGTGTCCTCTTTGGAATGGGGCACAGAATGAACATGTACCATTCCTATTCTATATGAACACCCTATCTCTCATTAACAATGTGACCATTTGAGAATGTGGAGGAGAAGTGTTTTTACCATTTATAAGATAAATATGTGAAGAATATTGTCTCATTCTATGGAAAAACACTGAATACACATTTAACTTTTTCAAACAAGGACAATTTTTATTGGGGTAATTTTAAAATTTCAAGGAAAATTATTTATTTTTAGAAATTGTCGTAGCCTACACAAAGTAATTAATTAAACTCACAAAAAAAACAGTACTAAAAACCATCTCATACACATGGAAGTTCAATCTATGACCAAATCACATGCACTGTACGGCCGCCTTTTTCTTAATAAGAAAGAAGTAACATGAATCATAAAATGGGATTTTTTATATACTTCGTCACTTCAAGGCGGTGGTAGGTAAAATGATCTGATTGGACCCGTGTTCATCGCTAAACGATTTTTTTTTTTTTGCTTTTAATGGAATGCCGAGTCGGTCACAAGGATTGGTATGAAGCGTGACGGACGAAAAAGGTAGCATCCACTTAGATTTCTTCTGATTATAACTCCACTCGGAATATGAATGAGTTCGTAATACTCCTAGACTGTTAAAAAGAAAATAAAAATAGTGTTTCGCCTTTTTATTTTTTATTTTTTTTAAATCTCTCCATCTACTTATTACTGGGAATTTTCTTTTTTACTTTCACCTATTTCTTTCCCTCTTCCTTGAAAAGCAAGCGCATCCTTTCAGTTTCCGGTGGTATGGTTCCTAAACAGATAAGCTGCTTCAGGTAAAAACCAGCTTCTCCACGTGGACGATATGACACTACTATCTAATAACCGTATTGACAGAGTAGCGATAAAACATCTATTAACAAATGGAATTTTTTACCTGAAGTAGAATTTGAAAAATATATTATACACGGATGACAGAAATAAAAAATTATGCTGAAATTTCTCTCGAGTAAAATTTGGAAAGCATATTGAATTTGCTTCATGGCACAGTTGCTACATTTCTGTAATTTGATTTTCTACCACCATCAATAATCAAGAAGGCCCACCGGTCAGCATAAAGCCCAAATTGAATACACAAGCGGAAGTAAAAACATGTGATGTGTTGAGAGTGGGATTTGAACCCACGCCCTTTCGGACCAGAACCTTAATCTGGCGCCTTAGACCAACTCGGCCATCTCAACACTTGATGTAGGTATATGTATTTAATTTTTTATAAGTTCTTTTCTCCCCCTCACATAAGGAAAGATGCGTCATAAAAGGATTGATCCTGCATTCACATGAATCCAACTCATATTTTTGGAAAATTCCAACAATTTGACTGATATTTAATTTAAATAATGTTAATTTGTAGAAATGTAATATCAATAATCTTTTTTTTAAAAAAATCTTCACCGCTCTCCCTCTCTCTATACTCCCAGCAAGTAATAAATACCCACTTTACCAGGATGAGAAGTAAAATTAATTATAAACTATAAATAAATTGTAATAATATAAATTGATGTTATAGAACCTAACCGTGAATTCTCCAGCAGGTACACTAGCTCGATGCTTTGATAATTAATTCAACCCATTTATGCAGGCACGTGTTACGTACGTACTACATAGATTCCCAAACCATGCTCTCATTAATTACAAAAAAATCCCGTGTTAACTCTTTAACAGTGATAAATGCTCCACACATTTTCAGCATCTGAACTCCATTAACAAGATAAGCCTATCCATACACGAAACCGTGTGTTAGCTTATGCGTTGAGCTTTATTAACCCGAGCTTCTACTAACAGGAGAAGGAGAATGGATCAATCGATCATATATGCATACATGACAAGCTAAATGGAAATTGCCAGAAACTGTTACACTTTGAGTCGGGATATGATATCCAGCTAATCGAATACTTTTCGATACATACCTATATATATGATGATGATGATCGGTGATGCCATCAGAAAAATCATCAGCCACAGATCGATCTCCAGCTATATATGTATCGTTTCGATAGATGGCTGGTAATGAATGGATTAAGCAGAATCATCAGTTGCAGGGCAACTCTCCTTTGGCGGGTATGATATGAAGTGAATATATATATATATTCATTTTGAGGATATCTGCCAAAGAAGAGATGCCCTACAACTGAGTCGCTTATTATGTATTTGTTTGCTGCTTTGGGAAAAGAGAAAGCCCCTGAGATGCATATTTATAAGGGACTTGAGAAGGAGCATATGCCCTATGGATATTCCAGTGCATGCTTTAATTTAATTTACACGCATCATTCCATATATATGTAGATAAATGAAACCGCCCAATATAAAGTAACTTTTTCCCTCTGAAGTTCTCAGTTCTCACACCCATATACCTCATATCACAATTCACAGAGATGCTTGCCTCTCTCTATTAATATCTCGTTATATAAGCTGTATTTCTTTGGTAGCTGGATTATTCATGAAAAGTATAGAAGTAAAGGGGGCCCTCTGAAAAGGCTATTATATATATATATATACTTCTATATTGTCAGAAGTGGTAGAGATGCCAACATAATCCTGCCCCGCAAGTGGTATAATTCCTGTCATATTCTTCATTTTATGTTCCCCCCTTATTGGGTCTTCATGAATTTTGTTTACATATATGTGTGTGCTTTAATGTATGAAGTATAATAATACTAGTAAATTCTTTAGGGCACTAGAGTTAATGATCTGGCAGTTGTGATTTTCAATTATCATGTTTCATGAACTGTGTGGAAGTTGATTTCATTAATTATTGGAAAAAAAAAAACAAAACTTGCGTCTATTTATAGTATATCTGGACTGTCCATTCATCGATATATCCTGGTCCATTAAAGTTCATATTGTGGAGTTTATACCTTCGAATATAACCTCAGGCTTAAATTAACTTTCTGCTCAGCCAGAAGATATTTGATAATTTATTCTTCCAAAAAGCTTTTACTCTTGTAATACTTCAAGGCTTCGACCGTGTTGTCATCCAACCACAGAAATATACAGAATCATCCGTCATTGTAACGAAAGAATCTTCTGAATTTTTGGCAAAAAAAAGGCATCGTCTGAATTGAACGCAGCTTTATGATATATATATATATATATAACCCTCACATGATAGCCTTTTAATTATTCTTTACATTTATTTGGAAGTGACGTCTAATATAATAATAATATTCATTGATGAGCCTAGTCGTCCTGAAATAACAGATCGAGATAATCAAACTAAATCACACTAATCACTCAGGAGCAAGTCTCTGCGTCAATATTCGGAGTCCCATATACCTGCAAACCACAAAGTAAAAACCAATGGAATGAGTATTAATTAACAGATCCATGAGGGAGTAGAAAATCTCAACTTATATATATATATATATATATATATATATAAGAAGGACCAATATTGTTGAAGTACCTTCCGAGCATCATAACAGTGGCTTGAGGATTAGTGCCAGGAGAATAATTAAAGGTGTAACCATCAATAACGAGTCAACCCCAATAACCTTATAATGACTATCCACCACCCTCCCTACTTGGCAGCCTCCATGATAATGCCATATCGTCATCACCGAGTTCCTGCAAAACTCCTCCAATGGCGTCGCCGGATTCACCAGCTTCGGCAATAAGTTCACTGGCAATCTTGAAGTCAGGTTAGCCACCAACTCTTGCGTTATATTCCGGTATGTGAAGGGCGAGAATGCCTCCAATTCTATTACTCTCTCGATCATTCTCATGCCCTCCACACATCTCTCCAGGTCTCGTGGGTCCTGGAAGTAGTTGAACGTCACTAACGGGTTGTCGTTTACGTTGCGGGTTCGGAGCTCTAAATATCCGTTTGAAATCGGGCCCATGATTTTCTCCAGAATGAACCCGCCTCTTAGCTCTCCCTCTTCAAGACTGTCCATTAGCTCTATTGCCCTTGCCAGGGCCTCTGGGGTCCTTTCCTTCGGGGGCACTTTCGAGAATTGACCTATCTGTGCTTGTCACCAAATCAAGTGTCCCTTAGCTATCATAGTTATAGTAGCAATTTGATTTGATTGGGTTTGGCCTATAGCAGAGAAGTGTGGAAATGGATATATGGAAAGGATTTATAAGAAACACTCATCAAAAAGTTGGTTAAAAGTATTGAAGGTATCATAAAGAAAGTATATATTTAGGAATAATGATTGCGTAAGTTGAGATAAAACTCCTTTTATATACTCACCTCACCTTATGTAAAATTATTCTTCGATGGATTCTAAATACACACAAAAAAGATTGCGGAAGAGAAGGTGCATCTGTGGTGAAGGGAGAGTAGCTTGAACGTGATTATACTGTATGTCAGATACCTATACATCCTGAAAAAACAAAAGAAACACTTGAAACTGTGATGCTTACTATGGGTGAAAACATGCCGTAGTTTCTGGGTTCTCGACGGTTAAAGTTTTCGTCGCTAGCAGCTTCGATGTAGCTGCCGGAGTGGGTGATGCCGACCACCTGAATAAGGGAGACCTCCACAGGGATAGGAGATGGCACGAATACGGCGTTCATTGGGTTATCTGACATGCCTTGGCCCACCAAGGGTTGGTCCAATACTATGACGATGTTGTGGGCCCCGAGGTGGGCTTCTGGGCCTATACCACTTAACATCAATAGTTGCGGGCTTCCAAGGGCACCGGCTGACACAATGATCTCATTCCTTGGCTCGTCTCTCAGGTAGGCCATGTGTAACTCCCCCGATGCATCTCTAAACAACACTCCTTGGGCCACTGGTCTTAACCTTCCTGTTCAAAATTGAAACACAGACTAGTGAGTAGTGATAAACGTTAAACATTGAATTTTATTTGAGACTCTTTGACTCTATGTCCTAAACGGACCTTGACGTCTAAAGGAGATGCGATGGACGGTGGCATGCAAAAGCACAGTGATTCTGGCAGAATCAGCATACTGAAGGAGATCGGCAACAGTGTGCCGGTGACCTTGATGGTCAAAAATGGTACCACCAACCTTGGTGCCTTGCATGTGATCGTAGGTGAATCCATTGAAAGGAAGCACTCCGATCTCCATCAATCCATCCCGGAACGCCGACTGCCAATGACGCATCGGCGGCCTGAACGCCACCAACCGCTCCACCCATTCATACGACTCATTCACTGCCCTTCCGTCCCACCCAGCATCCCTACCACTCCGCAGAATAACGATAAAGAATCTCTAGATTCAAATTGCGCAGGGCGTGTGGTTTAGCTATATAGATATAATAATAAAGATGATGCATGCATTGATATTACCTGACATAGAGAGGGCCAGCACGAGTGTAGAAGCCAGCGTTCAGGCAGGTTCCTCCTCTAAGAACTCGAGCTTTGGAGTTGATGACGCCATCTTGGGAGATGAAGCATTGGGCGGGAGAAGCAGGGGAGGTATTGGAGAGAGGGACACCGAAGGAAGCCAAGTTGGTGATGTTAGGGTTGCCATAAGGGGAGCCACCGCGTTCAAGGAGGAGCACCGTGTAATTTTGGGACAGCGTCGCCGCCAAGGGACACTCAGCCGTACCCCCACCTATTACTATGTAGTCGTAGTACGACACCCTCGGAGTCGTCGTTGCACTTCGCATGAATGGATACTTCCGACCTGTACCTTCCAACACAAGCAACAACCTTATCCTTAGTATTACTCTCTTCTTTATTCACTTTTCAACTTTGCTAAAATCGTTCTTTGGGCATTATATACACTATAATATCATATAATTACCTTCATGGGATATGCAATGACGAGGTGAGAAGAAAATGGCGGCAAGAGCAGAGATAGTAACGAGTCTCCACGAGCAAACACCCATTAGTACAGCTCAGGACTTGAGGTTGAGGGTTGGTTTTGGCTACGTTGTATTGAATAAAACCAGGCATTCTTCTTGACTATATATACTACAGATATCGCCAACAAGTTTGACTAATATAAAGAGCACTCAAGTTCTTTGTCGCCGAAATTAACATATTTTACTGTGTTCATCGACGGAGAACAAGGCGCTCAAAAGATTCAAGAAAGTGCAGATTATGTGACACCCACGCAGAAAGGAGAGGATCGGAATTTACATTTTATAGTTACAATTCCTCTCTAATTACCTTGCTTCGCGTGTTAGAGCTAGTCGACACACACAATAGAAGACGTTTAGGTTTGACGTAAATTACTCACTCGATCATATAAGTTATTCCTCAGGTGCATAATCTAAGACTAAATTGGAGAGTTAATCTTAATCTTAGATACATTACTTATCCTTATTTTTTATCAATTTTTCTTTAAACTATCTTTATTGATACTCTTTCAACAATAATGAAGAGAGATACAGAGGGAATTAAGAAATATAATTAGTATGTTTAAAAAAAATATATCATATCAATTTAACTAACACTCTTAATTTAATCAAATTATGTAAATTGGTCATACATTTATGCCCCGTTTGGTATGTTGGAATTAATTTGGGTGGAAATGGATATGGAGATGGAAATGGAAATGGAGATGGATATGGAGGTGGAAATGAGGTTTAAAAGTATGTTTGGTATGTACATGGAATTGGGATATTATTTTTATTAAATATTTATATTTACCATGTGAAATTACTGAAATACCCTCACCCACAAAAATCCCCATTCCCCTTTTTGTCTTCGTCTTCGTCGCTTCGCTTCTCGCCGTCGCTGGTGCCATC
>JANTPZ010015612.1:0-10505 GCA_025593235.1 Vachellia pachyceras | reverse complement strand
TATTTATTTTATCTAACCCATCTTGCATAATCGAAGATGCAGATAGATTATGAGAGAAATAGAAATTAATGAATGAATCACATGTTTTTATATACATGGAACCCTCATCTATGAAAATAAATTCAAGAAAGTACGCAAAAGCAATTTATGGGAGGCAAAATTTTTATTCCTTTAGCTTTCTTAAATTTCATTTAATTTAATATTTTTCCAATATATTCCTTTTATAACAAAGAAAGTGACTAAGCTTTAACATAAACTACATGTTGCTCAAATGTGGGGATAAATACCCCAAACATAATTTTAATTTACCTTTTATTTTTGATCTTTTTTTAACATAACTTTTACCTTTTATCATATTCATATCTATATATATTTCTAAAATAATGTAGAGACAAATTTTTTGCCAATGAAGAGACAAATTAACACATGGGACAGATTATGGGCCAGTGGGCCAAACTCTGATTTGACAGCCCAAACACAGGAGCCGTTGACTAATCCTGCCCCACCCATGTCGTCAATATTTTAAAAATAACATTGAGTCTTAAAAATGTGAATGAGTGATTATATTACCTTTTTTAAAAATGATTTTATGCCATTCAAAGTAAATAAAATTTTTATTTCGATTTAGAGCTTTGGATGTCATTTCTAAAACTTAGATTTGATTTTAAAATCTAAATTTTACTTCAAAATCTAGATTCTGTAAAAGTACTTGCATTTTTTAGAAAAGCTGTTTTGAATATAAAACCTCGGTTTGAAACATAAGTTTTGAAAAGGTTATTTTCTTGTCAAATCACACCTTCTCTCCTGATAAATTTTCCCTTTCCTACTTTTTCTTTCTTTCTCTTTCCTCTTATCTACCTACCTTTTACCTCAAACTCTGCAAAAGCAAATAACTTCTCAAACACAATATTTTGAAACCTAGATTTTATCTCAAAATCCTTAAAAACTATTCTTTAAAATCTATTTTTCAAAATCTATGTTTCACCTTAAAATCCGTAAAAGCTATTTTGAAAAGAACTCCCTAACAAACCATGTTTTGTCAAGCGTTTGCAAACAGTGCTTTAAAGGGATAATCAAATCCATGTTTCAATATAATGTAATTATTTTCTTATTGATTATTTCAATACGTGTCCCCAGGCTTTGTTACCGTTACACACAAAAGGTTAGATAGTGAATATACCTTTTAAATAAAAGTTAAATGAGGTTGGAAGTTTCAATGTTTTGTTTCTATTTGTGGGAGTGCCTTGATTTGATGTGTCACTGAAAATTTCCAGCACATGTTGGTCAAGCCTTCTTATTTATTGGAAATCATCGAATTCTTTGTGCAAATATACACAACTATTTTTTAAAAAAAATTATCTTTACACTTCTCTAATTTTATTTATAAACCATAGAGAAAAAGAATTTTTATTTTATTCATAAGTCATATCATTAATTTCTATATGAATATACAATTTTACACCCAATTTACTTTTGTATCAACTATGTTCTCAACTTCTCATGACATACAATATATATTAAATAAGATAAAATTGAAAAAATGTTTAATTTTAAAAGGTGTTAATGCAATTTAAGATTATTCTTTTAGATTGTTATTTATAAATTTTTAAAAACAGATAAATAAAATAAAAACAAACGTATCTACAAAATGATTGTTTTCGAAAGTTATTAAAAAAACGTAGTAGTATTCAAATATGATCATCAAAGAAGCCACCTGGATGATTAGATGTAACTGAAGAAACCATCACATATTAATGAATACATTTTTAAATTTTTAATGAAATATATGAACTTATATTTAATATGGGATAGTGTATTCAATAAAATTATCTTTAGCAGTAAGATATGGTGAATGTCTGGAAAGAACTTCTTCCCAACGGTGTACGCAAGTCAAAATAAAACTATATCGAAATCCGTAAATTCTTCTCGAAATCTGTAAATTTCTTTCTCTAACGGATTCCCAAACATACCCATACATGTTAAGAAAAAAAGATAGGAGCAGCAAAGAAAGAGTCAAAGTCAAGCAAGTGAGGAAAGTAGGACCAAAACATTGAAGTGTCAAACGTTAGTTGGGAATGTCATTTGTTCTTCGGGGAGACAAATGACGAGTCCTGATGCTTTGGACCACATTAAGCGCACCGACGTCATGGATTTATAACCGCACTCTGCTTATATATATACATATACGTGCATAACCAGCCACGTCATCATCTAAAAAGGATAGCACATTGTAGATTGGTTGGGATAAAATTTCTCTCAAATAATTATTCACTGTTAACACATATCCAAACTGATACATTAATTTTTTTTAAAGTAGCTAGTAACTTACAATTTGATAAATAAATATTCAACTTCTTGAGACATTTTTACATTTAACACGTGACAGTATTTCAAATAGTATTGCCCCAATATTAAAATACATATTTGACTAGCAGAAAAATATTATTTTCTCAAACTATATGTTTTTTTTTCATTCGGTTTCCGGAGCTTCGTCCCGACTAATCTGGATCCCACCCGCGTCGCGCACCTGGAAATGGTGGGTGAGTTTCCCAACGGTGGCTACTGCTTACACAAAGACTCGAACTCGAAACCTTGCTTAAGCTGAAACAAGCCGTTTATCACTTCATCCAACCAACCAACCGTTGGTTCTCAAACTATATGTTGTATATGGACGATATTGATCAAGCAAGTGCTTTTTACCCCTATCATATGAAATCCTAAAATTTTTTTTGCGTCGCTCCAATTCAAGATATTTATAATCCCCCCCCCCCCAATTTATAAGTTATGCACATTGAATATTAATAAAGAGGAGAGATGTGGAGACAAATCTGAATAAGAGTAAAGTTAATCTACTAAATTAACTAACAGTTGGGTTTACATTATAAATTTGGGAGAGAAATGAAAATCGTCGTTCACATTATTAGAACCATAAAAGGAAATCTCTCAATTAGTTGAAATGAACCTATATATATAATAAGAACCAACAAAGTGGCATTTAATGTTAAATATTGATGAATGATTATGACAATATAAAACTCAAAATATATTGGTAGATAGGTTTTCACCATCATAAATAAAGGCTAAGGGAAGGTAGAGAAAACGGGTGGGATATCTAGGAAGCAGACACAGAAGACAAAGCTCCACAAAGAAACCTACAAATGAGCTGTGTGACACATAACTTAATGGCGTTGCCATATGAAGTGAGTGCAGAAATCAAAAGGGGTTTGACGAACGAAAGAGAAAGGCCATAAGAACTAGAGATAGAGACATTGGATTCCAATAAGAATTGAAAGGGGAAAAAAACACAGGCAGAGCCATAAATACGAGTAATGTATATAGAGAGAGGGAGCAGATAATGAAGATGGGCTAGCTAGGGATGATAGCAAAAGTGACGTGTGAGAGATGAGGACAAGGGTTAAAGCCAGTAGTGATGATGATATCAATAATAATATTTGAGAAAGGTGTGAGGGAAAACTGGGGAAGAAGAAAGGTTGGAGAAGAGTTTGCCAAGAATAATGTTTCTGCAGAGTAATGAGAAAAGGAAACATTGGGTGGAGACAATCTGGTGAGAGACTTTCTTATAGCCGCCATCATTGATCTGTCACTATACTGCTCAATCTCATCAGAGACTTCTCACAGTTGATCTGTCTAATGCTACTCTCTCTGTCTAGGATGTGTTTGTGTTGGCTGTCTCTTATTGCCCTGGTCAAGATTCATTGGTTGACGAGAGAGAGATCTGTCCACCCATCCATCTGGTATATACTCTTCCTCCAACGTCGCTGGTGTAAGGGCTTTTATGTGTCAAAACAAAAGGACGACTTTTGTTATGTGTGGAGGAGGAGATTCTTAATTGGACGACATGGAAGGTAAGAATGAAGGATATATAAAAAGAAAGTGGAGAAAATGGAAGAATTATAAATCTCCAAAATAATAGATAGAAATATCGCAAATAGGGCCATTGACCCATCAAAGGAGTAGTTCCCCAACCAGGAGTTACTTTACCATAATCCGAATTCAAGGGTTTCAATAAATTCCCTACAATAGTTCGTGTTGGACCAGATCTAGAACTACTCTCAACAGTTTGTGTAGCCATAAATCATATTTTTTATTCATTGAGATTTGTTGATTTTGTATACCATTCCGCTGTAAATAAATGATCTTATCCTAGATCCATTTTGGTCTTGAAATTATATAATAATGGAAACAGCAACCCTAGTTGCCATCTGGACTACATCAACTGGATGATCGAGTAGCAGATTTCATCTCCCCTAGTGGAGCGTGGGATGTTGATAAGTAGGCGCAGTTCCTTCTGTCCCATATCCTAACCTCTGTCTTGCGGACCATGCCTCCTTCCAATGACAGAAAGGATGAGTTCTATTGGAGAGGATCTCTTGATGGCACCATTTATGTCAAATCTGCTTTTGCGTTCCTCACCAGACTGACAGTTGAGGTGGCCAATCCCGTATGGAGGAAGATTTGGTGTTGGCTAGTGCCTGAAAAGATAAAGTTCTTCTTGTGGCAAGTAACCCAAGAGAGAGTGCCCACCAATTCCTTGAGAGCTAGGAGAGGGCTGTCAATGACAGGAGAGTGCCCTTTTGGGTGTAATTGTGATGAGAGCATTATCCACACCTTGAGAGACTGCAAGAGAGCGAAAGATTTGTGGAGAGATTTTTTGCACCCTAACATGTATACTGCTTTCTTTTCTTCTGATTTGCAAGAATGGCTTTCATGGAATGCAACTGGTCAAACAAGAAGGGCGAGATTCTGTAGATGGCCATGGACAAAGATATTTGCTATTGGCTGCTGGACAATTTGGAAGGCTAGATGTACACAGTTGTTTGGAGGTAGTGCACTTTCGGCAAAGGAGATCTTCCATTAATGCATGTTTCATATTATGGAGGACGCATTTGTTGGAAGATTCACTCACCAGATTTTCAAGGGGAGCGGTAGCGGAGATACTTTTTGGAGACCACCACCTATAGGATCAGTTAGAGTGGATGTTGATACCTTAGTTCGGGCACCGGATCAAGTTGCATGCGGAGGGATCATCAGAAATGACCAAGGCGATTGGATTATGGGCTTTCAAAGAAGACTAGGGAGTATCACGATCACAGGAGCTGAGATTTTGGCAATCCAAACAGGTTTGGAGCTATGCCAAACTCTGCAACTTAATGATGTACAAGTTTTCTCTGATTCTTTAGAAGCAGTCAACACTCTGCTTAGGGATAGCGGCCCTAATCATCATCTTCGTCACGAGATTGAACTTACTCGACACCTTCTATATGGTAATTGGAATGTAGAACTGTATCAATGTAACAGAGAAATATTGAGGTACGCTGATATTATAGCTAGAGAGGCTCATGCAGGGAGTGCGACTTTTTCTATCCTCACTGAAGCTCCACTAAGTTGTAGAGAATGCATTTCTCTTGATCAGACTTTTGTAAGAGGGAATAGCCCTCAACTCACCTTGTATTTCCTTTTCAAGCATTTGCTTGCCTTTCTAATAAAAAAAACAAAAAGAAAGAAAGTGGAGTGTGTGTGTGTGTGAGTAAACAAGAAGATGACAGCATTATTCATTTATTTATTGAGGTTACGTGAATGGTTAGAAGAAGGGGAATATGTTATTTGGTGCTTAATGTAAGAGTTGACTGACTTTTTATATAATTTAATTAAGCTAATTAATTTGTATACTTATCATTGTTTTTCAAATTAATTTATCTAATTTATAAATTGATATATAATTTAATAAAACACATGAATATTTCAGAATACATATTATAATTTAAGTAATTTATTTAGTTTTTTAATATCTTAAAAAAAGTTGATTAGCTCTTACATGTTAAAGATCAAATGCATAATTAAGGGAATTTGTAATAATACGATTGGTATCCATCAAAGAGAAAACATGTATAAAGAGAATCAACATGAGACTTTAAGAGAATTCATATCTCTTGTAACCTCAAGCATGAAAAACCGGACTAAATAGAATTTTAAAGATATGTTTCTTACCACCCAAAACAATGGAAAAAAAAACGAAATATCTCTCAAAATACACACTTACTTTCAAAAAGAATCTCATTATTAAAGAGAAGGATCTTATTTGAATATCTTCTAATCAATGAAACATAAAATAAGCAAGTTTTGCTTTCAAGAAGTGATCAATACAAACTAATTAAAATAAATAGATTCTAATCAAAGCTATTAAGACTGTTGTCGATGCCTTTTGAATGTTTTTGGACCTCCCATATGGATATTCATATCAATCTGGGCTTCAATTTGTGCCCAATTTAGAAGAAGATTGTAGCTTCATTAGGCTTGAATGCATATATAATTTTGTTACCCATCGTCTGTGGTTTCAGTTGGCGAAGGTATTGGACACTCTCACCAAAGGGAGATGGTTCGATACTGGGGAAAGTCACTTTGTTGTGGCTCCAGTCGCAACATTTGGGGAGGCATCCTAGCTCTTGGGTGCTTAGGTAAACGCCTGAGGGTAATTGACGGCTCGCCCTGCCCAACATTGGTATGACCTAAGAGGAATGGAGATTTCGCCCTGCCCTTGGCTTGTGGGTGAGCCCAACCCCTGCCTAAATTTTATGTATAAAAAAATATATATATATATATATATATAATTTTGTTGGTCCTTCCATATTATGGGAATTGTCCCTACCAAAGAAAAATTAATGTATCACGTTCAACTATGTATGTAGGTATGTATGTTATTGTCCATGCCACCATCTTTGAGTACAACATAATCAAAATAAAAAAAAAATCCCCCTTCCTATAGTTGTGGGGTCCTAAAGCCACTGTCACAAGCTTCAAGGTAAGTGATTTTTTTTATACATAAATTTTAGGAAATAGGTTGGGCTCACTCACAATTCAAGGGCAGGGTACCTAACTCATGATCCACTGGGAACTGTCCCTGCGGGCACTGAAGCATGTCAAACAAGCCCTTTAGTTCTGGCCACACAGGTAGGTCAACCTAACTTCACTAAGCTGTGGTGATGCCTCCCCAAGCGCCGCAACTGGAGCCACAACAAAGTGGCACTCCCCAGGATCAAACCCTCTCTTTTTAGGTGAGAGTACTAGCCCAATCCTTTCGCCAGTTGAACCTACCACCAAGTTGTTGACAAAGTAACTTCAATGACACTTGAATATTGGGCCTCATGGATACAAAAAAGCAAAGAACTTGGATAAGTAATACTTCATTAAAATGGGCCAGCTGTTGGGCCTAATTTCAAAGCCCAAAACATCTAACACACATACATACAATGTGAGAGAGAGAGAGAGAGGGAGGGAGGGAGGGAGAAATGTAAATTATTGATCGTTCATACACGTGTTTGAAATGTTAAGGAGAACGATAAATCAGTGGACCTAAAAAAAAGAACTTGAACGTTTAAAACGACTTAAAGAATTTGTTTATATTTCCATCTTATTAGTTACCATATCATTTGTGAGCATTATACTTATTTAACTGGGATAACTCTCTCAAAAGTTATTTTTAATTTATTATAGAGTTATAGACTCCAACTCAAACATTTGTGCTTAAGCAACTAAGCCTCATCTTGGAGTGTCGAGTCCACCAACAGAATGAACTAGTTGCTTGTGGTAAACCAATATTTGAATTAGATGTGCATACATTTAACATGAATTACCAGAAAAATGTAATTTAACGACGGAAAAATCCGTTCTTAAATGATTCTTTTTCGTTGCTAAAATTTCTCGCTGATTTTCCTCGTTAATTTAAAAAATTAGAAAGGAATATAATATTCCTCACTAATTGGACACTTTATAGAAGAATACTGAAGTCGTCGCTAATTTTTTTTGTTAATTTAGAAATTAGAGAAGAATTTAATAGTCATCATTAAATTCTTAGCTAACTGGGTTATTTAGAGAGGAATATCAAATTTATCACTAATTTTTCTTTCTAATATGTTATTTTCTAGTAGCGAATCAATGGTGCTTCCAGCAGAAAGATACATATATTTTATTAAAACAAATATGACATTCAATCCATGATATAAAAATCAGTTTTCTTTTTTAAAAGGTTAATGAAGCTAATCACGTTAATTTAAAGATATTTATTTATACATATTATTAAATTATACATTAATTTATAATAATGATTTACAGAAAATAATAAATATAAAATAATGTTTTTAACTCCTTTACTTTTTTTAAGAAAAAATAAACTGATTTTTATATTTATTTATGCGTGAAATAAAAGAAAGGGAAGAAGATGTCAGCAAAGTCACCTGAAGGGTTGCTTGGGTAACACTAGCGCGTTGTTTGGCACCGTCAATTTCTTGGTTTACACACAGCGATCGTGGTGGCGGAAACTGGCGCACGCGCTGGGGGAGGGCGAGTGGGGGAGGGGAGGGAATAAGGAAGGGAGGGAATCGGTGGGGGAGGGGTAAAACGGGGAATGACCGTTGGAGGTGGCGAAAGGGCAAGATGGAGTTGGAGGGACGAATGGTACGCGGCGTGACGCACGCGCTCCTCAAAGATTCCCTCATTCCCACGCCCCTAGGTATATTCTGTGGATATGTCCCCCACTTTCATCAATCAAATCACGTTTCAGTACATTTCCCCAATCACTCTCCAATTCTCTCCCCCTCCACCATTTTTGTAATTATATAAAAATTAAGGTAAATTTTCAATCAAATCATAAATAGGAAAATTAATGAATAAAATATTCTAAAGATTAGTAAAATTACCATCAATTTTCAACAGTAGCTGATCCGGTTGTCATTAACAACCTCACCAGTTGTCAATAACAATCGAACCAGCTACTGCTGGGATTCATAATAATTTTGCTAATCTTTAGAACATTTTTTTCATTAATTCTTTCTTATTTATACCTGATTGTAAATTTCCCTATTTTAATCTCCTCGTTCTCATTATATTTTAACTCATTCCTTCACTTTCTACTCGTTATGGTTTTAACGCCATTAAGTACCCGTTTAGGAATCAGTTGAAAAAGTGATTTTAAGCAAGGCAATGTGAGTATATGAGATAAGTTTTATCTTGATTTATGTGCAACGTAAAAAAAGGAGAAAAATGTTCCCAAACACCCCCTAAAACTCACTGAACTTTAACGTACAATTAGTTTGGATTTAAGTTTAAGAAGCATGTTTACATAAGTTTAAATAAAACTCATCTCACATGATTACCCTGTATAATACAAATCACAAAAAGAAGCTTTAATTGTTCATCCAAGGCACTTAATATGTAAATTTGATGGAATGAATAATTCTATTGGAAATGATCTAATTATAGAGATTAAAGTGCATCAAATTTAAAATTTCAAACTGATTGTAACTAAGTCAAAAATTTTATATAAACTAAATTAATAGATGTCAAGGTTACTAGTGCCATTTTTATTTTATCGTAACTTCAACCGGTAGATGAAATTTATTTATTTCTTTTCATTTCTTGCAGTATACATAAATAAAGTAGGACAATATTAGTAGGTGGATATAAAAAGCTAGTATATTAACAAGTTATCTTACATAAGGTTTAAAAAGCCAGACTAGATGTTGAAAGTAATGATTTGAGAGTTACTGATTAGATTGATGTCAACTAGATGTTATTAAAATAATAATATTTAATTGATAATATTAAATATATCAACTTCACTAATTCGAAATATATGCGAATAGATGCTGCAGATTGATAGTAACAATAAAAAAATGAAAATATAACAGGAATGAATATATTCACCTGTCACAGTCCTTTAGTTATTTTAATTAATAATCATTAATAACTAAATGCATTATTAAATTCATTTAGATTAGTAGGGGCTGAGACACTATGAGGAGTTAAATGAGGAAAAGTAGAATTTGTAGTAAAATCTTTTAAAACTGGGAATTTTTATCCTTTTAAAAAGAGTTGATAAATATGTAAAACCAAGTTCACTGTTTTGATCATTCAAAACTAGTGGGCTACTACTACTTGGGCTAACACTGAGTTAACCGGTTTGATCTTGGTCAAATTGCCCCATATTTGAAAGATAAATTAGACATGACTAAAGATTGATTTGTCGATTTTTTAGGCTGAGCCAGACTGATTCGTTGTTTTGTTCCTTGATGTTGTGTCTGTTTGGGAGAGTGTTTGAGCTCCCAAACACACACTTAATAGTGTTTTTCTACAGATCAAGATAATCCCCTTCACATATGTATCTCGTAAACCGTAAAAATATTTTTCTACCACTTTCCCAAATACACTTATTAAAGGTCAAAAGCATCTATGACAAAAATAAATAAGAAGACAAGAAAATAAGTTATGACAGGAAAATTGGACAAAGACGGAGGAAGAGAGAGAGAGAGTTGGAACTTAACTCGTGAGACGAAAGTCGAAAGTAAAGTGGATATGAATGAGCGGGTGAAGAAGAAGGAATCGATAACGCCATAGCCCAACTTACGTTGTAAAAAGCGAATCAAAACTTGGAATATTCATCTTTCTCTCTCTACTCTTTCTATCTCTCTCTAAGAAAATTTAAAAAAAAA
>JANTPZ010015611.1:0-10496 GCA_025593235.1 Vachellia pachyceras | reverse complement strand
GATGAACGTTTGAAGACAAGAAAACAGCATATAATAAGCTAAATTTGTAGCACAAGTTTGTTGGTAAGAAGAGACACAACAACCACTAAATAACATGTAATTATTAGGCACTACAACAACTCTAAATGCATACATAGTTCACCATAAATCCATCATTTAAATGTTCAAACATCAAAGAATCACAATGAAACAGTGCAAGTTCATAAAGATTCAAAATAAAATTATTTAAAAATGTATAACACACGAAGGGAAGACTAAATCATGCTTGAATTGGAGCTTTATCAAACATCAATCTTCATCATCATGTTCAAATTCACTTGAGGAAGGGGAAGTATTGGCACTTGCTAAATCTTCCTCTACAAAAAAAAAAAAAAAAAGGAAATCATCTGCATCAATAGTAATAAAATTAAAAAGCAAATCGGCAATATAAATTGAAAATGTTATTTTCCAGTTGAGATTGAGATTTTGCCATGCCCATTTATTTGTATGACTAAACTAGAATAACATATTACAAGGAAATAACTGACACAACCAAACGACACAGTGTCAATGTCTCCCTCTATCCCTCTCCTTCTCCCCCATCGGTTTAGGGTTTTTCTGTAATTTAGGGTTTTTCTAAGTATTTTTCCGATTATTATTACCTTGTATTTATTAAATCATTCTGTTTTTATTATTATCCTTTACTTCAGAAACTAATAAAAATAATACCTGGTACAACCACTATATAAATTGTATCATCAGAGGAATAATGATCGCTTTTTGAGATGGCAAGCACACTAACCAATAAATCAGGAAAAATAGAGCGGAAATATATTAACTAATTAAATCGGATTAAGGATCTAATCAGATTAAGAGATAATAGGCCCCAGCATTCGGCCTGTAAGTCACTCGCACTCAGCAAGACATCCTCCAGTCCCACATTGCTGATTTTACCTATTCCTTTTGTACGATTATGAGTTAGGTGCCTTGTCTTTAGATTTCGTGTAAGCCCAACCCCTTCCCAAAAATTATTCACCAAAAACAAAATTGTTGTCCCTGCATTGGGACTACATCAGTTGGCATGTTGGCATAACATGCCAAAAAGTTCCTTTAATGAGCTCAATTCTCCATAGCAATGGCAAACGTGATGGAGATTGCTGCTTAATCAAGTTATTTTATAATGTCATAAAAAATAACTTATAAAAATAATATCAAGTTATTTTTTCTGGTTCAAACGGGTTAATGAGGCCACGGGTACTCTACTCTCCCCGGATCAACACATAAATATTATTATAAATAAGAAGAGTGAAGGGGATGGGAAGGGAAAACGATAGGGCCTTGATTGGTACATTGCATTGGAGGGTTTGCCTTGGCGCTAAACAAAACATGGATTAATATGTTTTAATATATTCGATATGAGGTTCTAAACAACACATGGATTGCTACACTACTATGTAGGAAGGATTGAAACAAACCCACCTCCCCCGTTGCTTCTTCAATCGTAGGATCATAAATTTTAGAGATAAAAATATCTTTGGTTATAATAATTTTTAAACAAAACTACCCGTAACATACATCATATCAAGACTCACATATCACCCCATTGCCGTCTTCTCTATCATTGTTGTTACGTACCAAATGAGGCCAAGGTTCCTTACCGAGCACATAATGGGTGTGTACATTTAAATCAATCCTGGTTTTAATGTGCTTTTATTATTTTCTGAAAATATAAAGCATTGTTTATAACCCTCTGCATAAATAGTTAAATATTACTTTTAAAAAATAGTAGCTAATTTATAAGCAAACATTAAATGGCTATTTGAGTGTTGCATTTTATTTTAAGAAACATAAAAATATTCTTTTTCCACCAAAAACATTTTCTTTAAATACAATATTTTGTGGAATGAGACATCTTAACCTTTTTAATTGACTTTCTCTAGGGTTATATCATTTTTAATTTTATATTAAATAAATTCAAAATTATAATTATATTTTTAGAATATATTTATATAATATTTCTAAGACATACTCTATCTCATGCAGTTAAAATTAAAATATAAACAATCGAAAATCAGTTCTAGTAAAAACAAACATAAGTATAAATGCGGGACAGTGAATTGAAATTGAATGAAAAGGTCAAATGGTGATCGGTGAACTTGAAGACTTGCATTAAAACTGGAAGTGAAGGGATTCTGAAAAAGACCGCCAGCATTTGATTCCCTAGTTATCACTTTTTTTTGTTAATTTCACAATGATTTATTTTTTTTACTTGTTCGTTTGTGATTTTCATTTTCATCTCTGCTTCTTTTCTTTCTTATTTGGCTGGCTCTCTTCAAACTGCATTGATTGTTTGTTGATTGCCGGTTCCCATTTTAATCCCAGCTCATACGGTTGAACCTTTGTAGGGATCCAACAGCGTGATCGACCAGTCACCATTACCGGTCAGCAGCCAGACCAGTCCGATAGTCCAATTAAGCCCATCTCAACCACACAGAGTAAGAGATCCTCAAGGAGCCAAGTAATACAAAGAACCTATCCTATTATAACGAAAACCTAGGCATATTGAATTGAACGGCACTTCATCAAAGAAAAGAACAAAAACAATCATAGTGATTCATAAAAATACATATAAACAAATAATTGATGCTTGCAAATGCTACAGTTAGCTAAAACTCTTCTTTAAAAGCACCTTCTTCCACACTCATCTAAACGAAAAACAAGCTTGTGCATTTTTACTCATGTAATCTTCTACTTATGTTATTACATTCACCTTTAAGCATGCTGTTTCAGCCCCTCCAGACTCGGTGCCTCTAAATTGCTCTCCCGTTCTTGTCTGGACCTCCTGGAAAAGTAAGCCAGCGTTAGACATGCAACAGGCCTGATGTCCAAAAATCCAAATCAAGCGTAGGGATTGCGCTCAGAAAAGAAAAGGAGAACACACAAACAACAGACAGCAATACTAACACATTGTTGGAGATCGCAATACAGCTTATGATTCTTGGTGGTTTTATCTTGTCTTAATTAATTATCATTCCCTTCATACCGGCTATTTAGTTGGTCACGGTGGAACAGAAGCACCTACTAACTCATTGCAAGGTACAGATTGAATGGCCACAACTACTTACAACGGGCCAAGTCCTGAATGATGTTACGCACAATTGAATAGGGCAGGGTTTTACATTCTATGTAACTCATTGCCCAAAAAATCCAGATAGCAGCAAAAGGGAGCTAGTGGAAGGTATTTTAAAGGAGGGAAAAGGAGGTGAGGGATTTCAATGTTCCTCTGTTTGGTTTGGAAGAATAGAGGGGGAATCATAATAAATTGACTATTATACACAACAAATGCAGACAAATCGGCAGCTAATGTCGTCACTTCAAAAAGAAGGTGAACAACTTACAAATGAACACACCACTTTTACTGCCCCCCTCAAAAAAATAAAATAAAAACAAAAAGAAAAATAAAAAAGGAAAAAAATAAAACAAAAAGTGAAGCCGCTTAAAAAGCAATTCAGTCATCGTTCAATCTCCACTTCAAATATTTCAACCTAAGTTACAGCATAAATAGGCACTGAAGCTATTCATGTTCGAGCAAAAGACGGTAACTGGTGGATTATTGATTCAAGAACTTCATATCATAGCTGGAGACACCTTATTGTTCCTGGAATATAATCACACTAGAATGAATGAATATAAAGTTTGGGTCACCAATGTATCTTCACTAGCATTGGGAGGCAAAGGTTATTTAGAACAACAATGAAGCATCACAAGCATTAAAAAAGTTCAGGCCGCTGCACCAAAGAAGAAAGACAGAAATAGAGACAAGTCTATCCAGAAAAAGAAGGGGTAAGGGTGACCAAAGGAGAAAGGTTTTCAGAGTCACAGGTGGATGCCACAGGAGGTGGCATGGGTCAAGTTGGAGAGGGAGGGCATCGGATATGTGACAGATGAGAGGCTGTAATAACAAGAAAATTTCACTTCCATGAAACTAAATCCGGTTGTATGGGATAGGCTATGGAACCTAATTCCATCAATTTTTTTAGAAGTGAGTTCCATGTGTAAATGGGTTCGATTGCACCAAACACCATTTTCAGGATTCCACTTCCACTTTTTTAGTCTCAATTCCAATGCATCAAAGAGGTAGCTCTTGTACTTTTCCGTTCATCCCCTTGGAACATAAATAGCTAAAATACATGTCTCGTAATATTATTTTTGTATAAAGTACCGGACCAGCCAGTACGACAAAGAACTGGTCACAGATTCAGTTTATGTGACGTGAGAAAACAGGGGGAGGTGAGAAAAGAACCAGTAGGAGAAGTCACATGTTTATTAATTTTTACAAAATTTCATTCATGTTCTTAAGCTATGATTTGTACGTATTTGTCCTGAATAAGAATTGTAAAATGAAAAATATTGGACAAATAGGCAAGAAGAATGCGTGCATATATATTCTAAAATTATAGATTACTCCCTTTGTTCCTTTTTATAAGATACAATTAACAGAATGGCATTCAAAAGGGTGGTTGAAATCAATTAAACACAATAAATATGTAAAAAATGCAACATTTCCCCCCAAAAAACCCTTATTTATGTAGAGGGTGAGTGGGAGAAAGAATGAGTTAGAAAACATGAGAGAATAAGTGAGAAAAAGACATGAGAGACATAAACCGAATGGCATTCAAAAGGGTGGTTAAAATCAATTAAACACAATAAATATGTAAAAAATGCAACATTTCCCCCCAAAAAACCCTTATTTATGTAGAGGGTGAGTGGGAGAAAGAATGAATTAGAAAACATGAGAGAATAAGTGAGAAAAAGACATGAGAGACATAATTAATTGGGGATAAAAATGAAAAAAAAGTAATAAACCTTGAGACATCTCCAAAGTCTATCTTATAAAAGGGAACAAGCCATACTTACAAAGCCTATCTTATCATAAGGAACAGAGGGATTATAAAATGAGTAAATACATCTTCAACGATGTAATTAGATATTATTTTATTTCTATATATTAATTTTCTCAGGATTTAATAATCATGTTGATGATTTAGATGAGTATTTCTTTTTCGTTTTAAGCAAACATTATTCAAATTATATTTTGCTTGTTTAGGAATCCGTTAGGAGAAAAATTTTACGGATTCTTAGATAAGTATGTAAGAGGAGTTTTGTCTCAACTTGCTTGCAACGTGATTGGGAATGAGTTACCAAACATGCGCAATTAATTGATTAATGACCAGTCTGATAATTGTACTCTGAACCAGTGCTTCAAACAGTTCAATAGCTGGTACAGTTTTCTTAACATTGAAATTGCTACTCCTTGATTCGTTTACATCTGTTGCCCCCATTTACAAGTAAAAAACATTAGGGAACAAGATTCTGGAGTGTTGCTAATTTTCATCATAATGGTTGTTTTTTAGGATCTGGAATCAAGGAAGAAAATTGGCAATGTTAATTATTTCTTTCCTTTTGTTTTAGTAATTTTCTAATTCTATGGTGTATTTAGGGGTAAGGGGTGTTCAATGGGCAAGACAGGCTAGCACGAGGGCCAACCGTAGCCTGCCCGTGTGTTTTTAAAATAGCTCATACCCATTGAGAACCGGTTTCAGCCCATATTAAATGGGTTGTACTCCTGCACAAGTTTGGGCAGGCAAGAAAACCCATTTTCGCTAACAGCCAAGAAAAGGAGAAGAGGTCTAAGATACAAGAGCATAAAGGCGCAAAATAAAAATCCGATCTTAGAGACAAGGGCAGGGAGAAGTTTTTCAGCAAAATCTGGAGCTGAAGGCTGTAAGAGGCCATCCCTAATTCATGATTTTCCTATGTAAATAAATGAAGGTGAGGGTGCAGCATGCGACTGTGAGCAACAGCTTCAAAGTTCGGATCTGAGAATGAGACAATGATAGGCACGAGAGAGATTGGTGAGAGCAAGATGTGAGTGTAACGCCACTAGAGAGCAACTGTTGTGAGAGGGAAGGCTGAAATTTTGAACGACAGCTAAGGATTCTTTTGATTACAAGTTTTTGTGAGTGATAATAGGGAGAAGTTTAGAGAGCAACTACGCTGGAATTGGAGGAGTTTTGGAGAGGATTTAGATTATAGGCTTGTTTATGTGTTTTGGGAGCATTTAAAAATTAAAAAAAGAAAACAAGAAAACAATAATGACATATGTAGGTTTCGAAATGGGGACGTCATGATTGTAAAACATACATTAGCCACTAAACTAGAAGTTCACATTGTACTAAAGATTTAAAACTTACCTTAATATATCAAGAAAAAGTCAATTGGCTCTTATAGAAAGAGTGACGACCTGAGTTGAGGATGAAACTATTCCCCAATATATTTTATTCACACCATACGCTGGATTATATACACGAGGTAAGAGGATCAGCCATGAATATGTAGGTATTAAGTCATGGGATCCTGATTACCCTTTGAAATCAAATCTATCATAATTACAATAATCCCTACAAATCCTCCTATAAAACTGCATACTCTCTACAGCTCTTATATTAAGGATCGGCAGTAACATAAAATAATATACCCCCATAAACAGTTAAACATAAATGGGCGGGCACAGATAGCCCGAAGGTGTGCCCGTAGTCCATCCGTTTATTTCACTAACCCGCTTTTTAAGCTTGCCCGTTATGGGGCTTCTTTTTTTTTTTTTTTGGGGGGGGCACAAATGGGTGAATTTTCATTTGGGTTAGACAGGTCCTCCTGGTTGCGAGCTACATGCTTAGCCCTACTTAAGGGTAACATTAGCTTGAGGGATACTATTGGAAACAGAACAAGATGATATGGATTATTCAATGGCAAATGCTCCTTCACAAAGTGTAGTATGGAGGCCCACGTCCATGAGATAAAAGCGAAATTTTTCCCAAGCTCTGAAACTATAGAATCAAATGAATTCATTCAAGAAAAAATAGTTTCCTTTGCCTTTCGTCTATTATATTCCCCATGTCTAAATATGAGGCGGACGAAGGCAGGGTTGTACATGGTTTTTAGTAGCATACAGCCTGTTTCTCTTGTTTTAAAGCTCTCAAAAGTAACTTGTTACATAAACAATTAATTACACAAAAAATTAGGAAAAGAACATACCATATCATTGAGGTGAGGTTCCACCATCTCTCTCTTTACTTTGCTTGAGAGTTGTTCACTGATTGGATGAGTTTGCAAGCTGATGAGATAATGATGATAGTAATACTTCATTATAGTAAAAGAGGTAAGAAAAATACCGATCATCATCAATGTCCATTTCAGAGTCAGGATCCCATTGCCCATCTCCATCTTCATGATCTTCATCAGCCTAGAAAAATGTAAACATACAAACTTTTATGAAGGAAAGAAAAAGATGAATTCTCTTGTAATTATGGAAATAGTAGACTAAGTGGAATTTCCTAGAAGACGTCTTCATCCATCAATCTCAAAGGTTGAGTGATACATAATTAAAAAGAGATTTGGCAGCTAGTCTACTTGAATATCATGGCAAGAAGTCAGCTAAAATAGTACAGATGTGCCATCCTAATCGTTGGGAATAGGCCCTTGTCATCCTCTAGGGCCTTCTGTAATTTAGGGTTTTTCTAAGTATTTTTCCGATTATTATTACCTTGTATTTATTAAATCATTCTGTTTTTATTATTATCCTTTACTTCAGAAACTAATAAAAATAATACCTGGTACAACCACTATATAAATTGTATCATCAGAGGAATAATGATCGCTTTTTGAGATGGCAAGCACACTAACCAATAAATCAGGAAAAATAGAGCGGAAATATATTAACTAATTAAACCGGATTAAGGATCTAATCAGATTAAGAGATAATAGGCCCCAGCATTCGGCCTGCAAGTCACTCGCACTCAGCAAGACATCCTCCAGTCCCACATTGCTGATTTTACCTATTCCTTTTGTACGATCATGAGTTAGGTGCCTTGTCTTTAGATTTCGTGTAAGCCCAACCCCTTCCCAAAAATTATTCACCAAAAACAAAATTGTTGTCCCCATGACTGGCATTGGGACTACATCAGTTGGCATGTTGGCATAACATGCCAAAAAGTTCCTTTAATGAGCTCAATTCTCCATAGCAATGGCAAACGTGATGGAGATTGCTGCTTAATCAAGTTATTTTATAATGTCATAAAAAATAACTTATAAAAATAATCATACATTATCAAAAAAAGAAACGAACACTTGACGCATTGAATACTGAATTGCATAAGTTGGCCAAGAACCCTAGTTTCATGTTAAATGATCTTAGAGTCAATAAATAGACTACTTCCCTTCAACCAGAAAAAAGGACTACTTCCATCATTGATATCGTTCATTCAGGTGTTTGGTGTCCCAACAGCAACGAATCTCATTGTTAAATTTGCTTAATAAAGAATTATTCTATTAAGGACTGCCGTCCAAACAAAAGCCTTCATCTTTGAAGGGGCTCTAAATTTTTCAAAAGACCTAGTAATTGACGCAAGGTTTTTACCACCAACTACCCACACTTACCTATAATTACAAGATCATATGTATATCAAGATTTGCTGACAAAATTTCCCCCGTAAAGGTCTTTAACTTTTCTAAAAGATCTAGTAATAAGATATGAGTTTGTCCAAATACCTCCCCACATTTATCTACAAATACAAAACAACTTTCATAGAAATTCAGTAACCACATCACCCAAATAAGGGTTCTCCATCCGTCTCTCATTTTATAAGATCATGAAAAAGTAGCCGACTGTAGAATTTCCTAACAGCCATTTTCTAAAAATTGGTAATTAGTGATGGGAAATAGAGGATGGGTAGGGGAGAGAGAAGGGAGAAAATGAAGAGAAATTGGGAGAGCGAGACTGAAAAATACTCAAGATTTATTCAGTTCATCAAAGGTCTAACAAATGAGAAAACCTTTGGCCAATTAATAGAACCCACGTTATAGTTATTCAAATTAACAATCTAACCTAAATTAACAATCTAGTAAATACTAAAAGATAAAAAATTTAAAATAACTAATTCCTAAATAAGTTAGATATAATAATCCGAAATATCTTATTTTAAAATGAAGGAATATCTAATACTTAAGAGATCACATAGATTTTTAATTCAAATAAAAACCCTAAAACACATTCACATAAACTATTAGCATATGTGACAAGGTGAGACTGAAGAAAATGAAGAGTAAACAAAAACATAGTGACTACCTCTCTGAGATCAGAATCAGGAGGTCTTTCCTGAAATTGGACGCTAGGAGCGTGTTGCAGCTTGGAAAGATAATCAAGAAGCTTGGAACGGATATCATCCAATAAATGATGCGAATTCTTGTTTTCCATGTTGCTTGGAGCAACATGAAGAGCATAATCGGGACCAAAATACTCATAATACTCATGCTGCGGCATTTTGTCATCAACTTCTATTCCAAGAGCAACTCCTGTCTACACTTACATGTAACACATTACAATTTTATGAGGTTAAAAGCCACAATCTGAATAACGAATAAATGCGCTATACGTAACAGGTGATGAAGCAAGATGACCAAGCTGAAAATCAACAGCCACATGATAATCCACCCCAGATGCTACCCAAAAAGAAACAAAGATAAAGAAATAAAAAAAAAAATTCCAAAGAGCTACTAAGGTGTCCTCATTTAAATTTCACATTGCATGGCAAAAGAGAACAACTAAGTTACTTGGAACTCATAATGTGCTGAAAGCCTGAAATTATGAATTAGGGGCTCATAATGTCTACACATTTAAACGAAAGTGGATTTTGAACTTTTATGGCCATCAATTCAGAGACTATTTTACCAGCTGTGGCTATTGCAATTGCCACAGCAGATAAAACAGTCTCTGAGCCTTTCCAAGTAAAAGTGTTGCATTAGATATATTAAAACAATTTAATGAATCATAAGGACATTCTACCTCATAGCACCAGCATCGAGCAACATTCCTAATGGTGTAACCACCACCACCCAACAGCAAGAGGGGTACATTAAATGACCTCATGTATTTGACACATTCTGCATGACCTCTGATAGAAAGATTAAAACATCCCAATCTGTCTCCAGACAAGGAATCAGCACCACACTGGAGAACTACTGCACCGGGCCTAAAAACTTCCATAACTTTTCCAATTATTGGTTTGAATAAGAAATGATAACTCTCATCATCAATCCCATCATCCAGTGGAACATTCAGAGAGTAGTACTTTCCCTTTCCATATCCAATATCCCGTATGTCTCCTGTACCGGGAAAATAATCACCGAATTTATGGAAGGAAACAGTCATGACTCTGTCAGTAGTGTAGAAAGCTTCCTCCACCCCATCTCCATGGTGGATATCTATGTCCACATATAGAACACGCTGCAACAAATATTACATGATCACTTCAGAAAAAAGGATTTCAGCATATAGCACAATTATAAAGATTTGCAAACAACAGGAGATGTTTGAGTAATCAGGAGGCTCAAACAATGAAAAGTAAAAAAGCCAAGCTATGATAAATCAACAGAGGAGGACTTCGTGCTTGTTTGGGAAT
>JANTPZ010015610.1:0-10222 GCA_025593235.1 Vachellia pachyceras | reverse complement strand
TGTCAATACAGCGCATGGTGTTGTCAATGCAGCGCATGGTGTTGTCACGTGACAACCCTTGACAACACCATGAGCTAAATTGACAACACCTCTGGGACCATTTGATAAATATTTTAAAACTTGGGACCATTTGATAAATAAATCCCTTATATGGGACTCAACAGTAAATTTCCCTTTTTTTTTATACATGAAGGTCTTTGAAGGTCCACAAGTCACAATGCAAATTTGCGCTCTGCTTGGATGGATCAAAATGAAATATAATAGCTTTAGAACTTAATTTAACGAAAAATTGAAGAAGATAGAGTAACTAATGAAAAAGTTGAGCTTTTTTTTTTCCATTTTCTCTGAGTGGTCAGGTGGAGAGAAAAAATTGTAAAGAAAATAGGGTGGACTTCACATTCCATTTTCTCTTAAACTTTAATTTTATTCATCCTTTCTCCTTTTCTCTCTCATTTTTTATTCATCCCCCGTTTTCAACCAAGTAGGGGTTAGTGTAAAATGGGCTAATCTTTCATAATATAACAAGTTAATATTGAAATTCTTGCTGAAAGAAATATATAACTTTAGTGAACGACTTTTAAATATTAATTTGTACTTGCAAGAAAAACAAGAAATTGTGAACCATCAAAGTGGCCCTACCGATATATAAATATATATAGATATATTTGACTTAAACTTATTTGTTTTATTAAGTCCGCACCATTTTAAAATTTTATATGTATTTTTGTACCCTTAAAAATTTATAATGTCATACACTCTTTTAAAATAATTTAAATGTTAAAATTGTAGATTTACCCAAAATTAAAATACACGTATATGTATTTAGGAAAACGGGCTACAGCATGAATAGTCCACAATGGTAATAGTACAAAGGATGCGATCTTATATTTTAAGTATTATTAATTTATTTTACGCGTCCATGACCATCATTTTTCTCAATAACAGTAGTCATTCAATTAATATTATTTAACTTGATTAAAAATTAATATTATTTAACATTCCATGTGTCTGACGACCATCTTTTTCTCTGCTTTTGCTTCCCCCCCCCCCCAACTGATTACTTTCATTTCATCTTTAGCACCGGCCATGTCCATGCGAGAGGGACTCATCATTCGAACACCACATTTCTAATCTTCTCCATAAAATATTCATTCTTTTGGGGTGTTTGGTTCAATAGTGTTTTTTCGTAAAACGAAATAATCTCCTTCACATATTTACCTTATAAATGGTAAAAGTATTTTTCTACCGTTTTACCAAACAGACCCAACAGTCTGATCAAAATAAATCAACCCCTCTCTCTACAGAAGTATCTCACACTTTGTTTAAGTATGACTACTTCTTTAAGTAAAAATTTGAATTTTGATTCATTACCATGTTATGAGAGATGACCCCTTTCCACTGGATCTACCTTTAAATGATCATAACTCATGTTTAATGGACTGCATAATTTCTTATGTGAAATACATGTATGTCACGCTTGGTTAGACAACTTTCAATAATAATCTAATAATTAATATGTGATTAAATTACACATTTTTTCTAATTAAGTGAATTCCATATTCAATTTATATACATAACCATATGATGGTTAATGAATTTTTGTTTTGCTGAACTACATAAAACTAACGAAAATACTGAAAAGAATAAATAAAAATAAATAAAGTTTGTTAGGAATGTCTCCCAAAAAAAATAGGTTGTTAGGACTTATTATTGTGTAAGAAGGAAATTTGGGTGAGTCAACACGATCCTCTTTGACAATCTCGAGGTGTAATCATGGTGACGGATTGTAAATGTACAATTATTGTTATAGTTTTAGGGAGAATTAGCCAGAGGTCTTAAGTAAAGGAATGTATTACAAAATAGTCTCAAGAGGTTGTTAATAACAAGTCGAAAAGCACCATTTACAAGTGAATCATCTATCATTAACAACCTTTTGGGACCATTTTGTAACACATTCCCTTACTTGGGACCTCTAGGTAATTCTCCCATAGTTTTAGAGATGATGATGAGATTTAAGTTAAAAGAGTGAATTAGTGATAATTAAGTTTAAAACTTTTTTTTTGAAGAAATTGCAAAAATTTTAATTATAAACTCAGAGTTACATTTAAAACTTAAATATTTTATCAATTAGACTCCTGAATTTACAAATATCTAAATTAATATCTACAATTTATTTCTCAAAAAATTATCAAATACCTAACTGATGTGACTAATTTGATCTTTTTATTAGTATCTAACTATCATTTTCCATCCTTTTTCTTCTCATGTACTTGATCGAAATCATTCAAATTAGATGGAGCAAACATTAATCATCCTCCTTGAGAATTATGGGTGAGATTGAGGACTCAAATATATAATCAAGATCATCCAAAACAAAAAATGTCAATATGTTTGGAACCTTCACAAAAAAGTTTCAACCTAATTTAGTAGGAAATATAGCCTACTATTATATTGTATTAGATTTCTATTTCAAGTGAAATTCAATTACACATATATAATTAATGATATTGAAATTTTATTTTACATTGCTGCAACATTATTGTCCAAGAAATATGGTCAGCTTCAATCAAAGAATCAATGATTTTTTTCCTTTTACATTATGTTACCTCAGTTCCAAATGTTAAGTCACTTCTTTTTTAAAAGTCTTGATGATAGAAATCTAGTTTCTCTTGTTGGCTATTGTGGTGATGGGGACATGAGAGTGCTAATTTATGAATACATGGAAAAGTGAAATCTCCAGCACCTACTGTCAAGTTTGTTAAGTCTTAATTTCCAAGCGTATAACTTACAATTAAAGAACAATTTTATGCTGTTCTAGAATTTTCTCTTTACAATCAACAACATATACAGGAGTCATTTTATATTTTAATTTAGGGGTAGAGAGGCAAAAACGAACACAAAATGAAATTATAAACTCTTTTAGTTAACGGTAATTAATCTATTCAAAGATTTGGTTGTTCATAAGGCACAATAATCTTATACAATCCATGTAGTCAACCTTATATAATGGAATAAGACTATGTTATGTTGTTGACACATCTTAAAAAAGTTTGCATGACAATTGTTTTGCAGACAAGAACCAAGATATTTTGAAGTGGAAGGAGAGACTTCAAATTGCAATGGATACAACATGTGGTTTGTGGACTTTTATTTCTTTCCCATCATTGCATTGCCAACTCACTTTCCTTTATCATTGAATCCGAATTCTTTAATTGCCTTTGTTATAGCTTAAGTATTCACTTTAAGGTCAATGGAAATGTAGGATTGGACTATTTACACAATGGTTGTAAGCCACCAATAATTCACAGAGAAATAAAATCTTCAAACATATCTTGCTAAGTGAAAGCATGCATGCCAAGATTGCTGATTTGGGATTGTCTAAAGCTTTCGCCAATGATACCGACACTAATTTTTCAACTCGCCCTGCAAGCATATTTGGTTACCTGAACCTTGAGTAAGTAAAAGCTAGCAAACCATATGCTCAGCTTTAATTAGCTTCTTCAATGACTAATTACTCTTTCAAAATTTCCCCACAGGTTCCACAGAACTGGAAACTTAAACAAGAAAAGCGATGTTTATTGTTTTGAGATAATTCTTCTTAAGCTATTGATTGTAGAGCGGGCAATAACCATAACATTAGATAGCACACGTCACATATCTGATTGGGCGAATCTAAAGCTTGAGAATGGGGATATCCAATCCATTGCGGATCCAAGATTAGACGGAAGATTCAGTTCTGCTTCAGCATGCAAGTTTCTTGAGATAGCCAAGTCTTGTATTGCTCCAACAGGAATACAAAGGCCTGATATAAGTTCTGTTGTAATTGATCTAAAGCAGTATTTGGCTATGGAACCATAACATGAAAGTGCAGGAAGCAGGAGTTTAATCTCAAGCACTACTGCGGAAACAAGTCATTCTCAGTTTGGATCCTACTCACCTCCTTGTATTATAATTAAAGAATTTATTTATCTTATACAATCTTTTTAAAAAAAAAGTTAACTTACTCTTATATTAATCAACGTATTTATGTAGTATTACACCGCCCACACACGTCAACGTATGTATAGGTCATACATTGGGAAGCAGCTGACGTAGGATGCTGATGTACGTCTTAAACATCTAACAACCCTGTGACTGAATAATTGATGATGATGAAGAGCATTAGGGGTATCTATTGTTATATGGATAAGGGTATTTGTCGTTTTCAGGAGGCACTGTGAGTAAAGTAGGTGGGATAATAATGGCGGAGGAAAAGAACCTGCAAGGTTCGTTCCTAGCTAGAATTTCTACTCAAAAGCAGCAGCCACCATTTTGGGCTTTCCAAAAGATGAAGAACAACAACAAGACACTACAAGGGCTTCTGGTTTTTCATGTTTTAGCTTATTCCTTCTTCTTCCTTCTTACCAGTTCAACACTACAAGTTCTCGCAGATTCTGGTAAATTATAGTGCTACTACTTCTCTCTCATCTCATCTCATCTCATCTCATCTCATCTCATCTCATCACCCCCTTTCTTTGTTCATTAAAATGATTTCCATTATATATGTGTGAATTCCAGGAACTTTTTGGTCTTAGCATGAAGAGTCCTATACACACACACACATACAGCTTAACGCTTTCAAATAGTGGGAACCAGGAGCAGTGTTATATATATATATATATATATCAATTATTGTCCTGCACTTCGAAACCAGTGCTAATCAAACTAGGCTTCCGGTGGCTCTTGACTTGTTTGCCACCCTCATTTTTCGTACTTGCCTTTTCCACTTTTTTTAGTAAAAAAAAAGGTTTAGGTGAATTAGTTCCGTCCTCCTACCTCTTATTGGGCTTTAAGGCGGGCTGAAACTTAACCCACAAAATTTAATTACATGTTGTCATAATATAGGCTATCAATTAAGTTTTCTAGTCTAGTTTATAATATATTCCATCTGGCAAAAAATTAAAAGTAAAGAACCGAAGTGATAACTATTATTTAAAAACAGGGGTGTGCTAATACTGATATTGGTTTTTATACGACTCTCGTAATTTTCCAGTTGCAGACTGGATAATGATTGATTGTGGGGCAAGAGAGAATTACACAGACCCCAAAACCAATTCTTCTTATAGAGCAGATGATAATGGAATCGTTGAATACGGCGAAGCCCATAATGTATTATCGAATTACACCAAAGAACAGATTGGTAATCAGCTCAAGACATTAAGAAGCTTTCCAAAAGGGAAAAGGAATTGCTATACGCTGCCCATTACACCAGGCAATGAAGACACGCACTATCTCGTACGAGCATTCTTCGCATATGGAAACTACGATGGTAAAAGAACAATCCCATCCTTTGATTTGTACATTGGTGTCGACAAGTGGGAAACGTTTAACCGAGAAGATGGAGACATCGTACGTTTCGAGATCACTCATGTCTCTCCAACCGCTGATGATGAACTCATTGTATGTCTTGTAAACACAGGCCATGGAACACCCTTCATTTCCTCGTTGGAAGTGTTTCCATGGCAGAATTCTAGGTATGATCAGACAGCTTCAAGTTCCCTAACACTCATGTCACGCTCCAAGCTGGGTATGTCTGAAGATGATGCTACTTATATCAGGTTAATCATATTACTTCAGTCTTCAGCCTTATTTGTTCATTACTTCATTAAATTATGTAGAGCCACGATATGATATAATAATCATGATATGAAAACCCAACCTGGTTCACCTAGTCAGTCCAGAGTGAATAAGTTTCTTGATTAGTTCAGTTAAGACTTTTGGACGGTTTCACTTGTCAGATTTTTTTTAACCTTAAACGACACTGTTGTTTTGAGTTAAAACAAAGACAAAATCACATTTTATCATGTTTGTGCTTTAATGACTCTGTTTTATAAAAATATTTATGATTTATACATGAATATTCAATTAATGTTCCTTTTTATTTTAAATATTACTCTTTCCAGAGTTATATATATGCATATTTTGTATATTTTAATTAATATATTATTTTAATCATTACCTGTGTTATCCCCGTATGAATCATCAACCCTTGAATCCGCTGCGTCAATTGGTTCATTTCCGGCTCTAGTTTGTCAGTATGGGTTGGTAATTATATAATTAATTATTTTTTAATCATGCAGATACGTAGATGATGTCTATGGAAGGTCTTGGTACAATAGAAAAATGGAAAACTCAGTGAGAATCAGTACATCTATGGCTATTGATAGTGATACAAGTGAAAATACTTACAAACTGCCAAAAGAAGTGTTGAGTAGTGCAGTTGAGTCTGTGGATGCATCTTCTTCCCTAGTTATCAACATGACATATAATACCAGTTATGATCATTATGTGTACCTTCATTTTTATGACTTTGTGAACAAGTCACAGAATCATCAGCAGAGGAAGATGGTTATTAAATTCAGTGATGGGATTGATGTGTCCTTTGCTCTTGAACACATGAAGCCCACTACTTTGGTTAGGAACATTAGAAGTGGAGATGGTATTAGTACTATTAACATCACCTCAGATTCTCAGTTACCTGTCATTCTCAATGCTTATGAAATCTTCAGAGTTCTTCCCCAGCCAACAATTAATTCCCCAACTGATGAAGGAGATGGTGAGTTCACTTGTTTAATTTTTTAAATAGATATGATTTAAAGTCATTAGGGTGAGCCATGGTGAAACAGTAAGTCTGATGTCATGTGACATGGAGGTTACGGTTTAAATCTTGGTAACGAACCCTCCACATATGAAGGTTGTGAGCATCGATCACTCCTCAGACCCTATATTAATTGTGGGAGCCTTATGTTCTGAGATGTCCTTTTTTACATGATTTAATGTCTTCAAGTTAAGATAATGGCTCCTAATTTCTACTGGGAATAATAGTTGCTGCTATCCGAGACCTAAAAAGAGCGTATGGTATCAAAAGAATCAGTTGGCAAGGAGATCCATGCAGGCCGGTGAATTATAGATGGGAAGGACTCACATGCAGCAATAATGGCACTCCAAGAATCACTTCAATGTGAGTAGAAGATAATTTCTTATCTTTTAAAACTGCCATGATATGAATATATAAAAAATATATAGAGTTTATCTTACGAGTGCCACATTAGGAGGTTTCACAAGTGTTGTTTACAAGTTTAAGGAGCCCTTATACTCAATCAATTTGTCTTTTGAGATTGAACTTTCTTTTCATAACAACAGTGCTTTTTTTACTTAAAGATTCCAAGGGACTATTTGTCATGAGTCCTCTCGGGAGGGTTATCTCGAATGAGGGCCTTATAAATCCGTCTTTCTTTTCTTTATTGCTTTTGCTTGGTTATAGAGCAATAATTAAGAACCTTCTTTCTTAAACTGATATGATATGAGCTGCAGAAACTTGAGCTCTAGCAATCTGAGTGGAGTAATAACTAGTTCTTTCTCCAATTTCACAGAATTGAAGGTCTTGTAAGTAACTAGTTACTAATTACTGGTCACTATATTTTTAATTTGCTTGGTCACGCTAATTATTTCTGTCATATATATTTATATATATTTGTTCGTCTAATACTTTCTCATTCATGTTTCTAGGGATCTGTCAAACAACAATTTGACAGGAGAAATACCAGAGTCTTTAGCAGATGCAAAAAATTTAAATGATATGTAAGTTGTGACGACTCGTATGGTAATTAATAATATAGAACAGAGTAACTTTTTAATTTCCACTCTTTTTCCAATTTCAACACACAGACACATAGACACAAATATATCTTACAATAATGTGTTGATTTGCAGTAACTTGGCTGGGAATAAACTGAGAGGTCCAATTCCACAACGTTTGATGGATAAGGAGAACACCGGCAAATTGAGTTTGAGGTTTTGCTCTTGCATGTGACAGTAATTAGGAAAAAGAAAGAATTTGCTGTTTATCTTGACATCTGATAACTAATACCTCATTCAAAATACGCACATTTTTTTTGTTTTATTTATTGAAAGTAAAACGACATTACAGTACAAGAGTTAATGTTTTGAGTACTATATTGATTGAATTGTTTGGACTTTTACTTTTGAATTTGGGTAGAACGGACGATAACAAGAAGGAGCAGGGATCGGGTAACGGCAAGAAAATTGGAGTCATAGTGGGAGGAACCGTTGGGGGAGCTGCAGTTATGTCAGGATTGGCATTAACTTTGAAGTTTGGGATGCGTTGTGGTTTATGTAGGAAGAGAAACCAGCAGGGAAGAAATGATGTTGAAGAGAGAAGACCAGGAAAGAAGAAGAATAAGAAGGAAGATGAGAGCAAAGATAAGAACAATAAGGAGAGTACTGTAAATGTCAGTGTTAAGCCCAGCATCCCTGAATCACTATTTGGTAAAGCCAGTGATGCCATACAAGAATTCTGCTGCAAGTGTTGTTAGGTGTTAATGCTGCTTCTACCTCTCTGCTTGCATTTTTATTGTAAACTAGTGCATATGCTTGTGTTGGACATGCACTATGTATACATGTTATATATGGTGGGGTAATCAAGATGTGTGTTTGTTCCTGTGTCCATAGTATTGCAGTGGAAGATTGAATTTGATTATAGATATAAAATCTCAATCAACCTTGTCTCCTAAATTTATCATGTTCTCCCCAAAGTATGCTTATTAGTTTCACATATTAACCTCCTACTTGGATGAAGAGAAAATAAGGGATAGGATAAAATGTGGGGGGAAGTAAGTTTTCCCTCGCTTGGATGGAAAAGAAAGTGGGAGGAAGGAAAAGTTGTTTACACCTCATTTTCTCTCTAAATTTTCTCTCCGTACATAAAGAATGAACTCTTTTTTCTTATCTACCCACATTCTCTTTATTATTTTTTCATTTTAAACAGCTAAGTTTGACATATAATTTTTTTAAAAAAAAATTTGACTGTAACTTCCTTTTTTTTTTCAAGGATAAGCTTTAAGATACATTTTAATATTGAATTTATTTTTTTAAGTATTTACTAAAACCTTACGGCTTTAAAAAATATGTTATATATTTCTAGAAGTTATTTTTTTAAAATATAATAACATGTATCTTTAATAAATAATTTGATTTAAATTATTTAATGACATTAATGTTAATATAATTTCTTATTATCATATTTAATTTGAAACTATCTTGATATATTTTTAAAGATACTTTAGTTCTTCAACTATTTATTTAAATATTTTTATGACATTTTAGTAATTCAACTATTTACTCATTCTCTTTCATATCTATTTTCTCTCATCCATCTAAGAATATTGAGTGATAATATATTTTATTCTCCCCATTTTCTCTTCTCTCAACTTTTCTTTCCATCTAAGCGGAGCATAAAGGTTTTGTATTAAGTGTTAGTCACAATGAAAGTATGAATTTTAAGAAAACCAATCTATATTTATTATATAGAATTAACTTTACTGATTTCCTTAATCTATTCAAATCACTAAAAATGTCATGCTATGCTATGGTATATCATATGTCTTCGTTTTGGACTTTGCATCAAAACAGAGTGCTCTTTCATTAATTTTCAAAATCACAAGCCTCCACAAATTTCTGGAATCGGTTTTACTTAGTAGGAAGAGATGATCGGATCATGATCGTTTAAATATAATCTAAATGGTCCAGAATTAATTTTTTTAAAAATGATAGTATTTGAAATGAAAAATTATTTTAGAAAAAGAATAAAAATTAAAAGATCATCTTTATTTTAACTTATATACCTTAAAAATATTTTTCTTTTCAAAAAATATATAATTTAAAAAAATCAAATAAGCACGGGTTACGTAAATTTCCTGGGCCGCCCTTAAGCCCTTGAGCCCTTGAACCTTAATCCACGTTTGAAAATTAGAGGTAGAGGTGTACGTAAATCGACTGCTCCCCAAAGAGCGTCCCCGCTACGGCGGCAGAATTTTTCTTCCACTTATGGGCCCCCACTGACCTGATCTCTCGAAATAGAAATATATTGTAATCCAGGACGTTTTAAGGCTGGATTGAAAACTCTTTTTAGAATAACTTTTACTGATTTTGAGGTAAATTTTAGGTTTTAAAGAATGGATTTTGAAAAATAACGTTTTATAGATTTTGAGATAAAATATAGATTTTGAAAAGTAATTTATGTTTAGAAAGTTATTAGCTTTTACGGATTTCGAGGTAAAAAAGTGGATAGGAAAGGGGAAAGAAAAAAATGAAAAATAGAAAAGAGGAAAGAGAAGAAAGAAAAAGTAGGAAGGAGAAAGAAAGAAAGAAAAAGTAAGAAGGA
>JANTPZ010015608.1:0-12786 GCA_025593235.1 Vachellia pachyceras | reverse complement strand
GGGCAAAGCTTGCCTCCACCACCACCCCTACCACCAAATATGATTCCTCAGTCTGTTAGTGCTGGCAGGCGTGATGAGGATTCTGATAGAAGATATGGAGCTACAAGGCACTCTCAAAGACTTTCTCCGAGGCATGAAGAAAAGGAGCGAAGACGGTCTGAAGAAAATTACTTAGTTTCACAGGATGAGGCCAAACGTAGAAAAGAAGATGATTTCCGAGATCGGAAGCGGGAGGAACGGGATGGGTTGTCTCTGAAGGTATGAATCAGTCATTTCCACTGATATCTGCAACCCTGCAAGATGTACAACTAAGTATATGCATTCATTGGTTAGAAGACTTTTAGAGTTCTATATATTGTACTTCAATTTCATTGGTCATGTTCTATATTATGTGATATTTTAAGATTTGGTTCCTTTTATTCTTTATGGTAATATAAGAAAAGGATGTAATTTGATTATTACAATTTACATGCTCCTTGATGGGTAAGGTTTCATTATCTCTAAATTGTGGGTTAAGTTGCTTGACTTATTGTTAATTGAAAGGTCTGACAGAGGGTTTCTGGTATTCTGTCATTGTCAAGATAAACACTTCTGCTATCTCTTTGGTCAAACATTAGCTAGATGGGTACTACTTGGGTCGCCTTTGTCATCTATCTTTAAGAGGATTTCTTATTGGTCTTTCCTGTGTATTTATTTCTGATGTAGGTTTCACTTTTATTAAGAAAAGGGTGCTTAGCTTTATGATGCTTTTATTATATAGATAATGGATGCTTTTTCTCATGTTTCTTTCTTGCACTAGTCATTCTCTTTGTTACATGGCTTTTTTGGTCCTGCATGTAGTAGTTTCTCAAAATTTTACTTTCGTCTACATTGTCGTACTTCCAAGATGCCCTTTTATGGTTTGATAAAACTGAAAACTAAATGCTGCAACTTTCTTTGTTTTCTTTTATGAAGGAAGAGAGGGAAAGGGAGAGAGAGAAAGCAAACATTCTGAAGGAAGACATGGATTTAACAGCTGCATCCAAGAGGCGTAAACTTAAGAGAGAGTATCTACCTACAGGTGAACCAGGCGAGTACTCGCCAGTGGCCCCTCCCCCTCCTCCTGCTGGTATGAGTATGTCTCAACCATATGATGGGAGAGACCGGGGAGAACGAAAGGGGCCTGTCATGCAGCATTCAAGTTACATGGATGAGCCAGGTCTCAGGATTCATGGCAAGGAGGTAGCTAGCAAGATGAACCGTCGTGATACAGAACCGTATCCTTGGTCTGATTTTATTTGCATAGTGCTTATGGTCGAATATCATTTACTTATTCGTCATTTCAAGAATACATGGGTTGATCCTTCAGGAACTGGTTTGTTAGATTTAACATGCATGTTTTATCTGCATTCTTAAGGTAAAAATATCATTTTCTTTTTCCTTGCTGTTACTTTATCTTTCATTGGAGGAAGCTGGAATAACTTAAGTACTGAAACTTGTCTGATGTGTTATTGCTAATAACAATGCATATTAACAAAAAAATTTGGAGTTTGAGTCCTTTACTGTGAATTAGCTTGTATGACCGAGAATGGGAAGACGAGAAGAGACAGAGAGTAGATCAGAAGCGACGGCATCGGAAGTAAGTCCAATAAAAGGAGGGGAGATGGGAAATTCCTCATTGAACTCCTGTAAAGTTGTTCATTTCTTGCGGCTGCTGTAATTTTGATTTGATGATAGAGAATACGCATAGTGGTGGGTTCACATCCCCACCCTTGCTTGCTTCTAACTTATACCAATTTTACGGCCCTCTGCAAAGTCTGCCAGGGGAAATTATGAATATTGAATTGACTGCTCCACTTGTATATAGCTTTGTATATTCTGGGCATTCATCTATCTAATGTTCTTGCCATCGCGGTTACCGAGTGGTTAGCGGGTTCATGCCGTGGTGGTAACCCCATTTACTGTCTGGTGAAATATTTCTTGTATCTTCATAATTCAAGCAACAATTTCCTTGATAGGAAGGACATGATATTTCTTTTTATATCTCCATGTGACTGTTGGGGGAGGTGTTTGGGCGGGTGGGGGAAATTAATTTTTTGGTTTCCGAAATTGACTTAGATATAACTCAATTTTTTGATTTGGTACAATTCAATTTGTTAAATTTTGAAATTCAATTTATATACTTTATATCTTTTATATTTTTATCTGTCAATCATAACTCAATGAGTTTGCAGAGTCATTCTATACGGTAAAAATTATTAATAATGCTGTTAGAATTTGCTCATGTGACTAACAAGTCAGATTGTTGAAAGGCCTCAAGGTTGAGGAAGAAGTTGGTGCATGTGAAATTTTCCCTGTCCCCATCTCTGAGTGAGCGTTTTTGTATGAAATGAAATAAAATTACTCTGGTATATTCATCCTGTAAACTATAAATTATATTAAAAAAAATCTAAATGGGTACTACATATATCGCAGTTGAATATCAACCTTTTTTAAATTATTAATCATGAGCTAGAATGTAATATAAATATAAAGAGTTTATTTGAATATTGATAAAATT
The DNA here is from genome assembly GCA_025593235.1 of Vachellia pachyceras. Lineage (NCBI taxonomy): Eukaryota > Viridiplantae > Streptophyta > Magnoliopsida > Fabales > Fabaceae > Vachellia > Vachellia pachyceras. The sequence continues at coordinate 10,247 of JANTPZ010015608.1, read as the reverse complement.
GAAAATTCATCTTATTTTTAGGTTAAGGTAATTATTTAATAACCTTTTTGATAAGGTGATTAGAAATTTTTAAGAACTAATGACTTGTAATGAGCTTCGAAGTCTTGTTTATTCCTTGGAACACCTAAGCTTTACATAAAGTAATAACGCAAGTTAGAATTAATCATTTTTGAAAATATTAAAAGTACCCTCAATAAAGGTCATAGTTAGGTAACAAGTTTTATAATTAATTAAAAATATTGGTTGGAAAATGTTATTCTTAGTGATGTGTATAGGGTAAGAAGAGAATGTCTTATTTCATTGCATTTATAAGTCATACGTCAAATTTTTCATATTAATGTATATTTTTACCCTTTATTACCATATATTGCCTTTACTTCTATATATTATAATTGAAATTTTTCATTAAAATTTTATAATCGCCAAAAATTAACGTGGTATAATATAATGTGATGGGGTTGTCCCCTTGTTTTCACGGAGAGAGAATGAAGATATTATTTATTTATACCTTTGACAGAGGCCAGTGGAAACAGAAGCAAGAGGCTCCAAAGTCAGTCACGGTACCCCACGGAAGACGATGACGAAAACGATCCCGAGAGTAACATTCAAAGTCAACCCTTCATAGTCAGTCAACGGACCTTAGCCGCCTTGACTCCGACTCCGACGCCTTCCCATCCCCCCACCCTCATACCACTACTCTCATCTTCTCTCCCTCCAAAGCCAAAACCATGGCTCCTCACTTTCTCTTCCCCTGTTTCACCCTCTCCTTCCTCTTTCTGATACAATTCTCAATTTCCCAGAATCCCATCAATTTTACTTCGTTCAATGCCTCCGACTCTCCTTGGCTTACAAACCAGAATCGCATCCTTCTCTCCCCCGATTCCAATTTCTCTGCTGGCTTCTTCCGCGTTTCCCCAGACTCAGATCGTTACACCTTCTCCGTCTGGTTCACCAACGTCCCGCATAACGCTGACGCCGTCGTATGGTCTGCAAACTTCGGCTCGCAGGTCGCCGGCTCCGGTTCCCTGCTCATCACCTCCAAAGGCGAGCTTTTTCTCAATAATATCCCCTTGGCAAACGCTTCGTCTACTTCCAATTCCACATCGACCGTTCTCAGTCTCAGTGACCAAGGTAACTTGAGATTTGGAGATTGGAATAGCTCTGCTATCCCAACAAACACCATTCTCCCGAACCAACACGTCAATGAAACCGAGCTTCGTTCCCAAAATGGGCTCTTCAGATTCGTCAATTCGTCGATTCTGACTTTCAATTCCTCCTCGGCTACTCTCAATTCCTCCTTTCCTAATTACTACACCACCCCAAGCCCGTTGGTGAGCATGGACGCCCTCGGCAAGATGAAGATGCAAAATGGCGCTTTTCTTACAAGCGATTACGGCGTTAATCGGCCCCGGAAAATAGTTCTCGGAAATGATGGGAATCTCAAAATCTACAGTTTCAACCAGGAGCAAAATACCTCGTGGATTGAGGTTTGGTTGGCGATTTGGGAACCGTGTACAATCAAAGGCAAATGCGGTCCTAATGCTATATGCTTGCCTTCAACTGGCATAAGTGATTCGACTTCATGTGTTTGCCCGTCTGGGTTCAAGCAAAATCAAGGATGGCCCCAACAAGGTTGTGCAAGGAAAACCCAACTCACCAATAACATTAAATTTCTGAAACTGGATTATGTGAACTATACTAGCAGCCAAATGGACAGTATTCTTGCTACAAACTTCACAATCTGTGAATCTAAATGCAGAGCAAACTCACGATGTCTTGGGTTTGGCTACAAATATGATGGAACTGGTTTTTGTTCTTTGGTGCTGGATGAACTCCTCTTTGGTTATTGGTCTCCAGGTACTGAGGCTGCGCTGTTTCTTAAGGTAGACATATCCGAAACCGATGCCTCCAATTTCACCGGGATGACAGAAGTTTTGCAGACATCGTGCCCTGTTCGAATCAGTCTCCCACTTCCCCCTAAAGATTCGAATTCCACGGCTCGAAACATCGCCATAATCTGCACTCTTTTCGCTGCTGAGCTCATTTCCGGGGTCGCTTTCTTCTGGTCATTCCTCAAGAGGTACATCAAGTACAGAGACATGGCCACAACTCTCGGTCTCGAGTTCCTTCCCGCTGGTGGCCCAAAACGGTTCTCCTATGCCGAGCTCAAAACCGCCACCAAGGACTTCTCCAACCTCATCGGAAGAGGTGGGTTCGGCGATGTTTACAAAGGACAGCTACCGGATCATCGCGTCGTCGCCGTCAAGTGCCTCAAGAATGTCGCCGGCGGCGACGCCGAGTTCTGGGCGGAGGTCACCATCATTGCCAGAATGCACCACCTCAACTTGGTCCGCTTGTGGGGCTTTTGCGCCGAGAAAGGTCAACGAATCTTGGTGTACGAATATATCCCGGGCGGGTCATTGGACAAATACCTGTTCCGTCGTCCTCGGGCCGGGTCTAAAAAGGGGAAGCAACTCCGGATTCGGATCCAAAACATGACCCGAAGACGGAACAAAAACCCATCCTTGACTGGAATATCCGGTACAGGATAGCTCTGGGAGTGGCAAGATCCATCGCATACTTGCACGAGGAGTGTTTGGAATGGGTTTTGCATTGTGATATTGATGTAACCCAGAGGTATGAAGACAGATTAACACTCAAAATTATAATGAAAGCTCAGACTTCATTACACTGATGGATAAAAGATCACACTTGTACAGACACAGAGGAACAATTACAGTTTCAGAATATAAAGGATACAAACACACACTCAACTCTCACAGTAAAACATAAGACTCACACAACACAAATACATTGCCAATCTTTCGAGAGGATTGGCTCTCTCCTTCCAAAGGCCTCAGCCCTTAGCCTCTTGACTTCAAACTTAATCTCCCCCCCCACCTACTAAATTGGAGGAAAGATTTATAGAACCAAAAAGTAACTCACAGTCCTTAACCCATGTAGGCTTTGACCCAGCCACACTATAGCCACCCTATTTATGTTTCTTTCTTCAAAATAACAAGACAAAGTGCAGACCACCCAAAAGTATCTTTCCCCTTTCCTATGTTAGCAAAAGTGGTCCTAACAGATATCAAGCCGGAGAACATCCTACTGGGAGACGATTTCTGCCCAAAGATCTCAGATTTTGGATTAGCCAAGCTAAGAAAGAAGGAGGATATGGTAACCATGTCCAGGAGGAGAGGGACTCCGGGCTATATGGCTCCGGAATGGATAACGACGGATCCAATCACGTCCAAAGCTGACGTGTACAGCTTTGGGATGGTGTTGCTGGAGCTGGTGAGTGGGGTGAGGAACTTTGAGATTCAAGGATCGTTGTTGAACAGTGAAGAGTGGTATTTTCCTGGGTGGGCTTTCGATAAGATGTTCAAGGAGATGAGGCCTGAGGACATTCTGGACCATGAGATTAAGCAGTTTTATGACAGTAGGGCCCATTTTAATATGATCAATAGGATGGTGAAGACGGCCATGTGGTGCCTTCAAGACAGGTCCGAGAGAAGGCCCACCATGGGGAAAGTGGCTAAGATGTTGGAAGGCACAGTGGAGATTACTGAGCCCATGAAGCCCACTGTCTTTTTCCTTGGGGATGAATAGCCCGGCCCATGTGAGCCTTGCGTCTTGTTTTTGTTATGTATTATTTGGGTGCCAGGGTTATGGCAGCCTTGTTCCACTTTGCTTTTGTCTTTTATACAATAAAATTTAGGTGTCATTCTACCAAAAAATCATAAATTATAATTTACGTGTCATGCTTCTTGCATATACACTGTTGTTGATTCAAGTCTTCTGTAAAAATGTATTGATGAGGACAAATCTGATGGAAATGTTCAGCATCCATGAGTGCACAAATTAACAAACTGCAGCAGCAAAGCCCTACTATATAAAAGGATTTACTATTACAGCTTGTGAAGGACTTGCTGCCCATATTGGAAATGTTTGTACATGATTAGAACCAAAGGCGGAATTGGAAATGTTTGTAAATCAAGGTTATTAAAACCGGACCGGTGACAGAACCGGACAAAGCAGTGGGTTAAGGGTTGGTGGGTCAGACAGGAGTCAAACCGGTGAGGAATAAAAAAATTAAAAATAAATATTATCACACATTGACACAATCAAACTATTGAAAATTTTAAAAGATGAGTAAATTCCATTATTAACAAAATAACAATTACCAAATCAATAATATACTTATAAATTATCTATTATCCAACATTGTTTACTATTTCAAAATATTCATCCTAACATAATATCAAAATATATGGTAAAGGGACATTTTGTTTTTTCCTTCTCACGTTTTGTTTTTCCCTTTTAAACATCAAAATGTTCTCCTTCATGTATTCTATAAATAGGACAAGAGTAATCAACATGTAACAAAATGACAATATAGAATGTTAGGTAGGAAAATACCAACTTGTATTCTTCTGGAGCGTATATAGATTTATCCTTCGACTTACACTATAATTGATCATACTGTTTTTATTAATCTTAACACCCCATATTTACTCTTGGACATATATGTCTTCCAATGATGAAGAAAATCATAATTTCTTAAACTATGGTTCATATTTCTTAGCTTCGATTATTCATATCCCACTCTAATCTAACAATTTCACCTTCATCTTAATAAATTTCGCAAAAAATATTTTTTTTAAATTTAAAAACTGACCAGGTCAACCCCCCAACCGGGTGGGTTGACCCCAACCCGGGTTCCGATGCTCGACCTGACCGGACTAGTGGCCGGTTCATTGGTTTCCGGTCCGGTTTTCATAACATTGTTGTAAATGATTAGAACCAAAGGCGGAAAGTTGGTCATAATACAATATAAATCACACTGCATGTGGATTAAGGGAGCTTCATTCTTAATCTTTATAATTGCTTCATAACCTGAAGGGCTGCAAGGCGGAGTTCCCATCAATGACCCTTGAGAAATGATGCGTTAAAAACTCTTTTACACTTGTGTCCCTATATAGTGGTTTGTTTTCTTCAGATAGCAATTCCTTAATTGGACCATAAACCTTTGAAATGCCTTCAAATGTGTCATCATAATTCATAAAGCAGCTTGCTTTGGAAATCCTTGGTCCTGTTTGGTTTGCCAACACCCTGTGAAGAACACTGATGAATCTGTCGTTCGTAATAAGCTGTACCATGAACAATGATACTGATTAGTGAAATTCATGCAAATTGTACCAATCAACATGATTTGAGTTTCTTATATTTAAGATTCATTCCGTACAAATATGGTTTCTTTCATTCTTTTTCCTGCATAATTATGCAGATTCCGGTTAAAACACTACTGCCATACATACCGACCTGTAGAGGATCCCCAATGTTAACAAGAGCTCCATGCACAGGAGAGACATCTAGCCATTGATCGTCATGAAGAACTTGAAGACCCACTAGCTGTTCTTGGAGAAGTATTGTCATAAAGTCAGCATCAGTGTGGTTTACAGTGCCCATCGTCAACTCAGGCTCTGGGCATGGTGGATAATAGTGGCCAACAACAAAAGTTGCTTCGCCACAACCAATTCTTGGAGGTAAGAAGGGTTGAGGCCAAGAGTCTCTGATAATGACTCAAAAATTGTATGACCCAATTCCCTTATTTTCTTTGAATATTTAATGGCAATGTCCCTGGAAGCACAAGAATTAATATTGGAATAGTAAATGACTTTCTTCTTCTTATAAAACCACTATAAAAGCTACGATTATGCAGGACTAATACCATAATTTGTACCGCCACGTTACCTGCATACTTGTGGCATGTCTTCTGGTTTTGTTGGATTGGGAGCCACAAAGAATCCAAGTGTATCCCTCCAGTTAGCAGGATTATTTGTGAACAGGTATATTGGAATGGTAAATCAATTTCTTCTTATCTAGTGAGTAAAATTGCCTCCTCACCTCAGAATCTTGTTCATGAAACCTACGGATCCCATTGATCATCTCATCCAAAACATTATTTGGAATCCCATGATTAGTTACCTGGAAAAAACCAAACTTCCGGCTTGCACTTCCAATTTTCTCAACTGCTTCAGTGCGTAGAGCTGTATTGCTGTGTATGCCTGCGAGGTCAACGATGGGTACAGTGAAGTTTGAGTCCTTTTCTGATCTCCCTGTCAACTTACCAAAATAAAACATGCGTGGAATTTTCGTGACTCCAGATTCTAAAAGACCTTTAACTCCAGTTTTTGATTCATCAAAGGCTTTAACTTCAGCTTCCCTGTCATAATTGGAATGAGCTGAAGCTCCATCCAATTCACTTGAGCTTGTGATCGTCATGCTTGGAAGAAGAAAGTTACGGGATGGAGTCATAGAGATTCCTGTTGTGTTTACTTTCTTTGTTCCACAATCAGCCTATGGGATATAATAAGGTTTAAGATGAGAAGCATATTTTGCTGACCGTTTTTTTTTTGGAGGTTTACGACAAATGGTCAACTGTTAATTATATATTAATTAATAAATAAATAATAAAAAAATTGGCATGGCAGTCTTGTAGTCTTATTCACCTTTGGTTTATTGTCTGATTAAGACAGAAAACAAACCTAGTCAAGTCTTCTTAAACTATTTAAAGTTGCTGCCAGCTAAGAAGTTCTGCATTATTGTTTCATTTACTTTGAAGTTTTTTTCTTAAAAAAAATTGGCCATCTATTGTGAAGAATGGGTTGATCAGCAAATAAATATTTCTTAATAACTTCAACTTTTAAGAGATAAAGGAGTCTTTTATACACAAAGGAGTACATTTTAGAACTCGAAATCCAATAGGTATGAAATCCATGCGAATTAAAGAGTGTATAGATGAATGCGTTTGCGTTTTTCTTCATACTTGCTTCATAACATGAAGGATTGTAAAGATAAGCTTCTATCTAGGCCCCTTGAGATATTATTTAGTCAAAAAACTTTAACAGTAGTGACCTTCTAGATTGGTGGGTTTTCTTATGATAATAATTGCTTTCTCTTCTTGATTAGCTGAAGCTCAAAAAGGTCAGGGAAGAAACTCATGCTCAAGTTTCATCACTCGCAAAATTTTAAGAAAATAATCACCAAGTCACTTTTAATTAGTTTATTTATTCATTTACATAACAGTGCACAAATCAATAATAATAAAGCACACTTAATTATACGCGGACATTATTGTCCTTTGTCAATTCATCTAGATATGAATTGATTAAGGAAAAATTCAGATGGAAATGTTTCATTCATAAGTGAAGGTCTAGCTATAAAAAAAAAAGATTTGGAATTACAATTTGTGCAGGACTTGCTGCCCCGATTGGAAATGGCTGAAATAAAAGGCGGAACGTTAATTATAATACAGCATAAATCACACTGCATGAGTATCAAGAGTGCTTCGATCTTATTCTTTATAATTGCTTCATAACCTGAAGGGCTTTAAGGAAGAGTCCCCATCAAGGCCCTTTGAGAAATAATATGCCAAAAATTCTTTTTCACTTGTGTACTTATATAATGGTTTGTTTTCTTCCGACAGCAATTCCTTAATTGGACCATAAACCTTTGAGCTACCTTCAGCCATTTCATCACTATTTATAAAGAAGCTTGCTATGGAAATCCTTGGGCCTGTTTGGCTTGCCAAGACTCTATGAAAAACACTGATGAATCTGTCATTCGTAATAAGCTGCAACATCAACAATGATACTGATTAGTGGAATTCATGCAAATTGATCCAGTGATGTTGATATTTGGTGCAGCAACAGAAAAACTTAAATCGGTGACTTTTCGTCTTTACTAATGAAGTATATATATGAACTTCATAGAGAGCATATATCCTAATATGCACAAGTATGGTTTCTTTCATTTTTGTTCTGCATAATTATACAGATTCTGGTTAAAACACTACTGCAATACTGACCTGTAGAAGATCGCCAATGTTAATAACAAGAGCTCCATGCACAGGAGGAACATCAACCCATTGATTATCATGAAGGACTTGAAGACCACCTAGCTGGTCTTGAAGAAGTATTGTCATGAAGTCAGCATCAGTGTGCTTGGTAGTGCCCATAGTCAATTCAGGCTCTGGGCATGGTGGATAGTAGTGACCAAGAACAAAAGTTCCTTCAACACAACCCAATCCTTTAGGGTAAGAAGGATCAAGGCCGAGAGCCTCTGATAATAACTCAAAGACTGTATGGGCCAACTCCCTTATTCTCTTTGAATATTCAATCGCGATGTCCCTGGAAGCACATGATCATTTCATCAAGGGCAGGACAAGGATCGACTTTAAAGGGTAAAAAAATAAGTAACCTGCCTTAATGTATTGTAACCATATAACAAATACGAATGTGAAGAACACAGCAATGGCTTCTAAAGAATAGTTCAAAGTATAATACTTTCAACAATAAAATATAAACAGTAATTTAATTTAACCCTATAATAATCATTCTAAAACCCATGAGAAACCATCATTATGAAACTACTGTAAAAGCTAAGAATATGCAGGACTCACACGAAAATTTGTACCACCACATTACCTGCAAATTTCTGGTATGTATTCTGGTTTTGCTGGATTGGGAGCCACAAGGAATCCGAGGGTATCCCTCCAGTCAGCAGGATTGTCTGTGAACAGGTTACCATTGGAAAAGTAATTGACTTTTTTCTTCTTTTCTCGTGAGTAAAATTGCTTCCTCACTTCAGAATCTTGCTCATGAAACCTATTGATCCCATTGAATCTCATCCAAAACATCATTTGGAATCCCATGATTAGTTACCTGGAAAAAACCCCACTTCTGGCATGCACTTCCAATTTTCTCAACTGCTTCAATGCGTAGAGCTGAGTTGCTGTGTATGCCAGCGAGGTCAACGATGGGGATGGTGAAGTTTGAGTCTTTTTCTAATCTCTCTGTGAGATTCAGCTCACTAGAATAAAACATGCGTGGGATCTTCGTGACTCCGGATTCTAAGAGACCTTTAACTCCAGTTTTTGATTCATCAAAGGCTTTAACTTCAGCTTTCCTGTCATAATTGGAATCAAATGAAGCTGCATCCAACTCACTTGAGTTTGTGATCACCATGCTTGGAGAAAGAAAGTAATGGAGAAACCAGTTGTGAATGCTTTCTTTATTCCAAAATTAGCCTATGGGATATAAATAATAGGTTTTTGACTCACAGATTTTAATAGTTCAGACAAGATAAGAAGCACATTTGCTGAGAGGGTCTGACTTTTTGAAGGATGAGACAATTGGCCACTCGTTAAGAATAAGATTGGAATTCATTGGCAAGGAAGCTTCCCGTTCTTTTCATTTTGGTTTTACTTTGAACTTTGGGACAAACACGTTTTCTTCATTGCCTGATTAAGACAGAAAACAAACTTAGCCATGTCTTCTCAAACTTTTTTTGAAGTTATTCAAGCAGATCAGAAGTACCGCAATGTTTCATTCACTTTGAATTGACGTGTTGGAGTGCTTGAAATCATAAATTTCTTTATTAATTTTAGATCAGATAACTATTTTTGTTTTCTGGACGAAATTTCAACTACATTTAAAAAAATTAATCGATTCTTCCTTTTCTTTTACTAGCCTCATTTTTCTATTGGGATTCTTGACCCTTTTTTGGCTCTCCTACACGCAGAGGTTACAAGATTAACTTACGGGTACAGAGAGGAATTTTCATTAATCTCTCGTTTTCTTTCAAACTGTTCCATAATCTCCGAAGGAAGGAAGTACACAGTCATTTCGATTTTTGAAAGTTCACCTTTGTTTCTATTTTTACAGCTTTCTCCTTCGAAATACAAATAATTTGTCGGATAAGGCTATCGTTGTACTGGATTTATATTGCTGGAGATATTAATTAGGACCTTGGCCAAAAAATTAAAGATATTAATTAGACCAGTCTCGAGCCCAAGCTTATATTAAGGAAGTGACCTTTAATATACTAATCAAGTCTCTGAAGTGATCAAAATTTCAATCCTTACTGACACCAATTGGTTGATGCCTTGTAAACAATTTTCAATCCATAGGACCTTCATATGAATATGTGTCACAAATTCAATTAGACCTGAAGGATTTCGGGCGTACCTGGAGATGCCGAATTATGAATCTGCAGATACCCACGCGGAATACGGATCACAAGTATGGATCCGAATATGAGACACAGCAAAAGCACCGAAGGTAAGAGGAGAGGAGATGAGAGGATTCTCTCTAAGAGAAAAGGGAAGGGAGAAAACTTGTTTTCTCTGAGCGTTATTTCTGCCGCCTTTGGGAGCCACTTGCCCCCTCTTATATCTTCCC
>JANTPZ010015606.1:0-11194 GCA_025593235.1 Vachellia pachyceras | reverse complement strand
TCCTGTAAAGTTTTAAATGCCAATGTTATTATGTTACATACACTTCAAATTGAACAGAAACCAAATATTATGTTTTAGAAGGGATGTACTATATATTTTAATGATGTTTTCTCCACGCGATGTACTTATTATTTGTGATAATTGTCCTCTACAAGTTGAAGGAAGCGATTTGGATTGGGCAAAATCTTTATGTGCATGCCTACATCCCTTAAACTGAAATTCACTGTGGATTCCCCCCAGCCTAATTTCACTTTCTATGGAAAAAAGAAGAAGAATCTTGGATAAACTAAAGTTAAACATATCTTACCAAAAAATGTTGGCTCAGTTGGTAAGGAATTGACTCATAACTTGTAAGATCGTGAGTTCGAATCCCACTACAGATGTGACGATTTTGTTGGTTAACGATCTATACTTACCTTTGTAAGTTCTTTATGAACATTGAGACATGCCTTGAACCTGATAAGTTCTCAGGACCCAGCTCATTTAAAAATTTTATTATAAAAAAGTTAAACATATGTTTACAATCATTTTTTGACCTCAGTTAATCAGATCATAATTCACTTAATTGCAATTAAGCATGAGGTTACATATGGCCCACTCATTATTATTAAAATTATTGTTCTAATGTTGAAGGACTGCTTCTTCCTCTCCTATTATTTTGAGGATCGTTATTTTTTTCCTCTTTAATTTTCCTATATTAAAAAATCTTTAATACAATATTTAGTCTCTTAAATTTATCATCATTTTGGTTTTAGTCCCTCAAAAGGAAAATGATTCAAATTTTTATTAGATTATAAGAACTAATATTTTAAATAAAATGAATTTTAAGGGACGATGACCATTTATTTTAAATATGAGGGATCAAAACCAAAATAAGGAAAAATTAAAAGACTAAAAATTGTATTAACACATCCAAAAATAATGACTTACCCTTCCAAATTTGTTCAAACTATTAAACGAATGTAAACAAAAAAAACTATTAAATGGGTAAGAAAATTAATAATGGATAATAATTTAACTAACGAATATTCAAAACACAATAAGAGATAGTAAACACTTAATTATTATATGTTTAAAGATTCATAATTAGTCACTAATTACTCGGGTGTATTTTTATTTTTGTAAAGAAAAAAGTTATTGATAAAATAGATAGCAGTTGAAGTGGCCTGCGTCGATGAGCCATGTGATGCAATCAGCTGCTTTATGAGAAAGCAATTAAAATAAGGGATTAAAAGTTGCATGCGCTTGCTTTCTGCATCAAAAATATAAGAATAATTTAGGCCTCTCATTAACCTCCTTTCTCGTTTGGACCCACATTTAATAATTTTACTTCTAATTATTTCTTTAAACTTAAAAAACAAGAATAATTTCTCAAGTTATATAAGACATATTCATACTTTTTTAAAAAAATAATATTATTCTGCCTTTACTTTCATCTAATTTTGTTTTCTCCGAAATTTCTGATACATTAATTTATATACGCATATATATAATTGTGAAAAATATTATAATAATCTCCTCAAAGTGCTTAAACTTAGACCTTAATTTATCATTGCTAGCAACTTTTTTATATAGTAACCGACCGAATCAACTTCAAGCATTGTTGGACTCAATTTGAGCAGTGGCTTTCTCAAAAAATTTTCTGCATTCACATGGAGTGAAACTTGAAACCTGATGTTTAAACGATGAGGTAAGATCAACACTCATGGGTTGTTATTAGTTAGGAATGCTAATTATATAAAAAAATTCCTTCTAATTTGTTTCCCAAAAACATTTTTATACGAGAATGTGCTTGTTTGGAACAATGTTTTCAAAAGTTAAATGCACGTTTAATAGTGTTTTTCTGCAAAACGAGATAATCTCCTCCACGTATTTACCTCAACTTATGTAAAAGTGTTTTTTACTGTGTTTCCAAACAAATCCAATATCATTCAAGTTTGTTGAGTGAAGGTACCGATAAAGTCTTAATCGGTATGATTGTTATATATATATATATATATATATATGATGGGAAACTTCCCAAGTCTAATAATGAGATTCGTCTGGAGAAGTAGTGACACAATTTTATTATATGATGTTCTAATAATTTTATTTTAATTTGGTAGCATGAAGATAATTCAGGTTATTAATTGTATATATATGGGGGAATATCATAATCCATTAATTGATTGATTGAATTTGATAATTGTATCAAAGTGCAATTAATATGTGGAAGCCCCACCCGGCACTAAATAAATTTATCCACCCATCTACTCTACAAATTGTGGGAGATGACATGTCACTCTGCTTCCACTAAACACATGTAATATACATATTTGTAAATTTTATCAACACATTTCTTTTTCTTTTTTTAAAATTTAAAAGTTAAATTACCTACAGATTAAAGTAAGAAATACCCAAGTGAAGGCTAACACGTGTTCCAAATAGTCAAGGATTTGGGGGAATAAAAAAGAAATCTCTAATATCCTAGTATATATCTTGCCTCAGATTTGGTGCATTTTAAGAGGGAAAAAAGTATCTATCATAAAATATTAATTACAAAAGTCTCTTGAAGTTCATGTAACCTTTTACATTATTATATCTCTTCATACATGGATTATAAAAAAAATGAAATCTAATTTAACAACAAATAATAAATACGGGCTATTAAAATTAAATTTAAATACTTATACAAGAGAATCACATATATATGACTGAAATAAGAAAATTAGTTACATATAAATATTAACCACTTATAAATTTAGAAATTTGACATGTAGACATTAAAATTTGATTGGTGGATAGGAATGAGAAAATGATTAATTTTTTTTATTTGAGACCTTCTATTTATTTATATTGATATATATATATATGCTCTCTAATATTGAAGTCAATGGTACATTCTATAAGTTCCAAACAAATAAAATAGAGAATTAAATGTTTGAAAATGAAAAATACGTCCTTCGTACAAAACAAGACATAGTGCCTCTTCCCTCCCATCAGTCCATCACATAAAACACTAAACAAAGCAAACCAAATGGAGCCCACCGCTATCAAACATCGTGGGCCCTACCCTAAACCCATAACGCACGCTGAGAGCATATCCCATTTAAAAAGCAAAAAAAATAATAATAACAGAGTTGAAAAGCATATTAGAGAGTTGGAATCTTTTTCGTAAAATAATATAATCTCCTTCATATATTCATCTCGATTTATATAAAAGTATTTCTCGATCACATTTGTAAACGGATTCAATTATGATTTTGAATTCTACTTAGCGGATGATTTATAAATACATGTTTAAACAATTTCCGAAGCTGAAGAATGTAATTCATCCCTTTATTAATAGAAAGAAAACCCAGCAAGGCTGACATGTCTTTGTCCAGCAAGTAGGACCCGCCTTCCTCACCTCAAGTCATGATTCGCCAACATCACACATGGGGTGCCACCACACTGGATCATAATTCCCTCCCTCCCCCCTCCCTCCTTACTCTTGATAAAAGTTAAAACCCTCAGCCACTTTGTGTGTTCATGCACTCCTCAAAAGCTAAAAGACAAAACAGATCGATCAGCACTCAGCAGAGAGCTAGAGGTGGGCTTTTTGGTGATATTGTGAAGCTCTCTAATAACCTCAGCTTTAATGGAGAAAAGCAAGTCGGTTCCTGAGTCTTCATCATGCTCTTACGCAGAGTTCAATGGCTTTGGAGAGAGATCCAACTCGTATAACTTCAATGGACCAAGCCACAAGGGAACTGGGTTTTACGCCTCCAATGATGCAGAGTTCAAGAGGAAGAAGAGGATCAAAGCTTATAATGGTTTCACCATGGAGGGCAAGCTTAAATCCAGTTTCAGAAACAGCTTCAAGTGGATCAAGAACAAGTTCACCGATATTGGCTATTGATCAATAACTCTATTAGCTTCATATATTATTAGGTAAATTGATTAAGTAGTTTCTCTTTGTTGCTGTCAGATTTTTCAATAAAAATCTTGCCGGGTAATGTTGAAAACTGTAAAAAAAACAGAAAAGAAAATTACTTATCATGGTTTTATTCAAGAATCTGATGGAAATTAAACACATATCAGAACAGAAGAATTGTAAGTTACACCTTAGTTCATGAAGATGTTTCGTATGTCATCTCAGCTTTTGAAGGAAAGGATAAAAAGGGTCATCAGTTATTTTTCATATTGTCAAAGTTTGGTTGTGTTGGAAATATTAATTTTGTAAGCCGTTAGAGATGATTGACATCAATTAATGTTGAAGCTGCTGCCTGGAGAATTAAGTTTGGCAGTGAAAATTAAACATGGGATTAAATTAATTAATGGTTTAACTATGGGGAGTGTTGTCTGCTGTGAGTTAAGAACTGAGATTATGATTCTGAAACATGGACTTTTATTTAGAATGAAACATCATTTATTCATATGATTATATTTTTTTTTTTGAATAGATATGATTATATTCCACAAAATTCTTAGCTCATCTGAGATCATATATTAATTAATTATAACCGATATCATGGTTGTAAGGTTTATTATCTAATTTGATTACATTAAGAATGCTACTTTAGTTAGTTAATATGATATGTTTTTTAAAACCTTATGATCGTCCTTCTTAATTCCCTCGTCCTCCTTTACTCAATTACTGTTAAAAGGAGCTAGTATCAATATGGATAATTTGGAAAAAATTAAAAATAGAACTTACATTTAACATTAAAATCAATTCATTAATTAAATTTTATATTAGAGACTAGAGGAATAATAATTAGCTAATTGGGTGTTTCAATTTACCAGCCTAAGTAACTTATGGTACTCACACTTGTTTATTTATGTTTTTCATTAATGTTTATCAAGGTGGCATAAATATTGAGCTCTTAAATTTAATTTCATTTTTACGTTAATTATTAGTGTGGTTAATTATAAATACACGCATATCTTTTCTAGTTGTCATAAGAAGTCTAGGCTTATAAACATGTGGTGCTATTGTGTCACCCAAAAAAAAAACATGTAGTGCTATTTATAAACAAGATTATCTCTTATAGACATGATTATATATATAAGCAACAATTTATTTTTGTCAAAAAATTTAATGCAATTCTTACATTTTTACTTTCAATTAATTACATATTTTTTCATTTATTCTCTATAATCTCTTTTTTACCTAATCTCTCATGCTCATTATATATATCTTTATAAATGAGGATATACTATATTTGAAAAATTATATTTTTTTACACATTTATTACTCTTAAATTTTAACCAATAATTTATTTTGAGTGCGTAGTTATTCCTTATCAAGACAAAATCACCTTTCATGCTTCTATATTGTCTATATTTATAATTAATTAAATGGAGGCTAGCATCAACCTATTTTCCCCTCCTTTTACGTCTTATATCTTTTGCATTGAATTTAATAACACGGAACTCAAAGCTTGTTAACCTCGGTGCAGATTACAAGACATAATATAATCCAATTTACTCATGTTTTACTATTTATAAAACATTATAAATATGTTTAATATAGACTAAGAAATATTTTAAACTTTAATTAATAACCGTTTCTTAAAAAAATAAATTCTCCTTTTGTCATGGAAATATAACGTGAGGAGTATATAGATATATGAAATCATATGTCAAATTAAAGCATGCATGCCTCACTTTAGAAATGGGTCGAAACTCCAACTTCACCTCTGAATTTAAGTTTATCAATTTTCAATATTAATGTGTGATGATACCAACATTTAAATTCGCAATAAAAAGGTTGGATTATCACTGTCGTATTATAAAGACAGACTTGGCCAATACTTAAGGTTTAGCTTTTTTTTAACTTTTTTAATTTAGGGTCCGTTTGGGAAAGCGGTAGAGAAGTACTTTTATGCAAATGGAGGTAAATACGTGAAGGAGATTGTCTCGTTTTACGGAAAAACAATATTGAACGTATTTTTATGTGAGAGTACAAATACTTAGTTAGGAAATGTCTGAATTTTGGTTATAAAATTAATGAAACTTATTGTTTGAAGGATACTTTAACTCATCAGGATGTTTTATTCTTTCTGTAATGCATTGCTTGGAATTTACAAGAGCAAAACTTAGAAGAAGATCATGAAATTGATAATTGTAATAGATTATTATGCACCAAGAGCGAAAACAAGAGAAGCGTAAAAAAGTGGAACTTAAGAGTTTGGTGGATATGGATTAAACTAATCAATCACTAGTTTTAACTAATTAACCCATTTATACAGGTCTCTAATCAATCATTAATACTCATAAACTATAAAAATTCAAACAAGTTTATCAATTTGTAAGTAATAAATGTGATTTTCATCTACACGTACAAAAATGAACATCCTTATAGATCCCCTATCTAGCTAGGTAAACTCAATTATGTACAAACTAAACATATTTTCCAGGAGAATTACAGAAAGAGTACTTAAGCGTCTAAGCGGTTGGAAAGCTAAAAGTCTCTCCTTAGCAGGAAGGATGACATTAGTGAAAGTTGCTGATGGACCAATGACAATTTATCCGATGCAACATGATAAGCTTCCACAAAGTGTTTTGGAGGAGCCGGAGAGAGCTCAGAGAAAATTTATTTGAGGGGAGCAAGGAGAAGGGAAGAAGTGGCATGTTGTGGCGTGGGCTACCCTATGCAAAGATAAAGAAGAAGGTGGGGTGAATATTAAATCTCTGGAAGAAATGAACGATGCCCTGTTATGCAAAATTCTATGGAGGATAAAAACCTGTCCTAATGATCTATGGGTAAGGGTTTTGCAAGGGAAGTATGGAAGGAAAGCATCTCAGGAAGGGAGTTTTGAAGCGAAACCTGGAGATTCTAAACTATCGAAGGCAATGGTGAGATTGTGGCCAAGATTTCAAGAAAACCTTGAAGTGGGTGTACGAGATGGAAGTGATACTTTTGTCTGGACTGATAGATGGATTAATTTAGAAGGTCCCCTAATTAATTATGTGGTTGATAAGGAAGACATAGGGAAGAAAATGAAAGTGCGGGATCTTCTTGACTCAGAGGGCAAATGGAAACTGGATGAGATAAGCGATGAAATTCCAGATTCCATCAGGAATACTATTCAGAATATGCTTCCACCAGTACCGGATGGGGGACCTGATCAGTTTAAATGGGGGCTAACGGCAAATGGGGATTTTTCCACGGCCTCAGCTTATAAGTGGTTAAGAAGGGGAGAAAGAGAGGAGCCAAATAGGATATGGAAGATAATCTGGAAGCTTAATGTGCCAGAACGAGTAAGAACGTTTAGATGGCTGATTGCTCATGACAGAATTGCAACAAAAGGTAGGACAAGTAAATGGGGAGGGGATTCTGATACGTGTCCGGTCTGTCAACAGCAAAGAGAAGATACAATGCAAGCCATGAGAGATTGTCCTTTGGTGACAGGCGTCTGGAAAACTGCTCAACAGTAAGCTGGTTGATAAGTTCTTTGAACTGGATATGAGAAACTGGATAAAATGAAATTTACTTAGGCTGGATAAGGAGGTGAGTGAGCATACATGGCCTGAAAAGTTTGCAACCACCTGCTGGTTTTTATGGAAGTGGAGGAATTTACAGTTCATAATGTGGAATTTAATTATTCGTCCAACCGAGGGAGTGCAGCAAATTCTCCATTACTTAACTCAGTATGAAATGAGATGGAATGATAAGCTTGAACAAAGGGGACCAACTGAGATACAAATGGTGAGATGGCAGAAACCGGAACTGGGGTGGTGTAAGGTTAATACAGATGGAGCTGTCCTAGATTCTGGTATGGCTAGGTGTGGTGGTGTAATCAGAGGGGATCAAGGTGAATGGTTAAGAGGTTTTTCTTGTAAGTTAGGGCCTTGCAATGCTAAGATGGCTGAGGTCTGGGCGATCATTGAAGGTCTGGAGTTAGCTTGGGGTATGGGTTTCAGAAAGGTGGTAGTCGAGTCTGATGCTGCCCAGGTGGTTGAGGAAATAAACTCCAAGCAAGAGGTGAGTGGGTGTTACTTACTGAACAGGAAACGTAAAGATTTACTGGAAAAAGATTGGCAAGTAGTGTTTCAACATACTTTTAGAGAGGGGAACAGATGTTCTGATTTACTTGCTAAAATGAGCCTGGCGCAAAGGGACCAGAAGACATATTGGAAGACGGTTCCAGGAGCTGTGGCTACCGTTGTATATGAAGATTTGGCGGGACTGTGGTTCCCGCGTTGTTAGGCTTTGTTTGGGCCTAGTGTTTTTATTTAACCTAAAAAAACGTATTTTCATTCCTATTTAGGCATCACTTTTTTTAAATAATTAATTGCGCAGAATCCTAGTTTGCATGTTTTGAACACATGTAACATTACACAAAAAGTTAGATGAGTTAAATCTCAAGGATTTATTAATATGATTATTAAATCTAGATTGATCCGGTTGAATCCGACAAACATGGCCATATAATCGGCTCGAATATGTTGATAACTTGTAGCCATGACAACCTGGTTGCAGCTCGATCAAACCAACGGGGTATTGGTTGTTGGGTTACATTTTATTTTTAAAAGCTGTTATTCAAAATGACATCTATTTGCATTTTTATTTTTAATGATAAATTTTTGTATAAATAATTATTAGTTTAGTGGTTATAATATCGCAAGTACGGATATTTTCTTATTATTTGTCTATATTTTTATTTTTGCTAGAAAGAACATTTAGTGATTATTAATTCTGATATGGATGGATGATAAATTGATATTGTAATGTCAATATGTTAAAGAAGTTGTAAAAATATTGGATAAATATATAATCATTTTGCTAGTGATTCTAGATATTGAATTGATATTAAGTATTTAGATGATATGATAAAAATTTGAGAACTCAGAGTATTTTTAATTTTTTTATTTCTCGCAGGTTTGACTCTGTGTTAACACATTATCCTTTGATTCACTATCTTGGTTGGTTTAGAGGCTGATTTCAATTCATTTACCTTGCTCATTAGGGACACGGTTATGTCTATTAGCTCAAAAAACACTTATAGAAAATATATTTATATATTATCAATCAACAAGGTATTGCTAAGCAAATGATCCGGAACAACATTTTCCGTTTGGACCCGCCTAAAAAGCGGCCCATAACGAGCGTGCTGGTGATATAAATGGATGGATTACGGGTCAGTGCCGTTCCACTCCCCCTTTGTGTCCTGGAATAGGTGCCTCATTTTTTTTAAATGAAACTTGAGAGAGTGATTTTAAATTTATAGGATTAATGATTGTATTAAATCAATAATTTAATAACATAAAATCAATGAAAAGATAAAATGCCCAAAAATAGCATGAACTTTTACCCTAGAGCACTCCAAATACTCGTATGCTTTTTTAAAAAATTAAAAACTACTCATAAATTTTGAAAATGAGAGAGAAAAACTAAAAAAAGCCATGCCGGTTAAAATAATGGATGGGTACACACTATTGTTATGGGTAAAAAAAGAGTAATGCAATAAGTTATTTCATTAGTTGCGACATTTTTGCTTTTATTTTCCCCACCAGAGATATAGAAGTGAGTTGGGGACGAGCCGTTGGATGACTTGATTATAAGGAGTTAAATAAAAGAACGTTGCTCGAATTTTCTGTTGGAAAAATTGTACCGTTATGGCGCGCATCCTACTTCACTTCAAAAAGGCAATAGTTCCGTTGTGGCGCGGGTGAGAGCTTTTTGTTTCCTAAATCAGAATTCTCGAAGCAGTAGTTTCGTTGTGGCGGGAGAGCAAGCCTTTTCTCTCCTGAATCAGCGAAGCAATCTGAAGAAACAGTTCTGTTGCGATGGGGCTTCTTAGACTGAAGCAGGGAGTCGCAAGCGATGATGATGGTTGGGCCAACGTTAAAGCTTCTGTATTTCCACATGACCTTCCTCCTCAGTCACTGGCCCTTGAGAAATCAAAGGCTGAGGATTTCGTCAGGAGAACGATGCCCATCTATCCACCAGCTTTTCTGGGTCTGATTTTGATTCCCTCGCCACCGAGAGTGGGCCAGGTCGTCATCGATGTGAGTTTCTCCTTACGTTTGATTCTTCCCCAGCAGTGCATGTTCATAAATATTGTGATTTTTTTTAAGTGTTATTTATAAGATAAAGAAGTATTAATATTTATGTGAGTTCTCTTGAGAAAAATATTCAGATTGAATTTAACTATAATTACAGTGAAGTTTCTTGAATGAAAATTATTTACAAACACTTGAGCATGAAAAATCTGGCTGAGCGACAGATTAAAAATTCATACTTGTGTTGACCCGTCAATCTACTTGGATGGTGGATCACATTCACAGTGGAAGCGTTGGGGATGATTGTTAGTGTTACCACCCCCTTAATTAGTTACTAGTTTTTGAGTCAAGTTGTTCTATTCATCACTCAGATCCATCGTCTTTAATTAATCACAGCTTCCTCATATTTAATCAATCATTGTGACCGAATTATTTCATGTACCACCCAAAAATGTACTGAGTATATGCATGCCCCAAATTTTTAAAATAAAAAAAAATTCTATAGATGGTTTAACTTTTAGAAAAATGCATCATGCGCTTTATCCAACATGCTTTGAAAGCTGTATGTTCATTTTGAAGGAATTTATTTCGTTTGTTTCTTGTGAAGATTAAGGAAGGGACTGACGGGGCTAGCCTATTGAAGTCTTTCTATGAGGATTCCCCACACATAACATTGAGGAGCTTGTTGTTCAAGATGCAACTTACTTGGCCCGGTTGTACGCTTTCTTTTGACACTTTTATACTGTTTTGTCTATCATTTGATTGAGTAGGATTGATTGCATATTAGATTTTGAGTTTTTTGTGCTTTCTTTGTTTTTATGCAATGGGAAGAAGTTGAAGTTTAAACGAAAAAGACAGTTGAAAAAAAATTGTTTTGGATGTGAGAATTGTAAGTATGAGGTAATCCTTGGTTTGGATTCATTTTTGAATGGATGGGTGATTGATCGTGTGTTGAATGAAAAAGCTACATGGCATTTGTTTTGGCTTTAGGTGAATCCTAAGTCGGTGGTATGACCTAGTGAGGTTTTTGGGCCTATTCATATTCATTTCATGTGTGTACCACCTATCTTTTCCTTACTCTAGAACTTGGCTTGCATCTTGTTTGAGACCACATATTTTCATTTGCTAGACATGGAAATGAGAAAGGCATTCATTTTGTTTATAGCCAGATCCAAATGGCCTCCTTGATGAATTGCTACGTCAATTGCCTAACCTTGCTACT
>JANTPZ010015605.1:0-10494 GCA_025593235.1 Vachellia pachyceras | reverse complement strand
AGGATGAGGGTAGTGAGGTTGGTGAGATTACAGAGAATGGAAGCGGGGAATGGGCCGACGATATTGGAACTCGAGAGGTCAAGCTCAGTGACGGAGGTGTTGGTGAGGTCGCAGGTAACGCCGGACCAAGAGCACGGGTGGGCGTCCGCGTCGTTCCAGGAGAAGAGGGAAGAGTCAGCGTCATTCATGGAGAGCTTGAATTTGTAGAGGGAGAGACTGTCGTGGTTGAGAGGGACGACAGTGGGAGGAGTGAAGAGAAAACAAAGCAGCAAGAAGAAGAAGAAGAAGAAGAGGGGAAGCATTGTGGCAAAAGCAAAGAGAATGAAGGAACAGAGTAATCGTTCAGGGATGAATTTATCAGCATAAGAGGGGGAGAAAGAGAGAGGAGAGAGAGGGTTTTTCCAAAATGTCATTTTGGCCAACGGTTTATCCAAACGTAACTTCATTTTTACCAACGGTCTATCCAAACATAAATTTTATTCATCCTTCCAAAACTCATTTTCAAAAGCAATTTCTCCTGATGATCGTTCTCCTAACGAGCTCCCCAAACAAACACTACAGCTTCAATGAATAACTTATCTAATTTAGGTCAACCTAGAGATTGTAAGTTAGTCAACTATACGACCTCCAATTTATCAGAACTATCAAATTTAGGCTGTACGGTGACCTAAACTTTTTTGACCAAATTGGATAACTTATTCCCTTACCCCTTTTGTCGCCATCCATCGAATTTATATCATATAGTTATGATTTAATATTTCATAAACATTTTATTATAATGTTATATATAAATATATAAATAAATTTAAACGGTTACAATTTAGTGTGAACTGTTCACAATTATATATTATTAGTAATTATTTTTTATTTTTTAACTCTAATTGTAAATTGTTCATAGCAAATTTTAATGGTTTATATGATTTATATAGTACTTGTTTGGGAATTCCGTTGGGAAAATGTATTTTACAGATTTCGAGGTATTTTGGGAATTTCGAGATGGTTTTACGAATTTCAAGATGGTTTTTATGGATTTCAATATGGTTTTTACAGATTTCGAGATGGTTTTGTCTCGGCTTACGTGCACCGTTGGAAAGAATGGCTTCCCAAACAAGCGCATAATATTATAATAAATTTTTTATGAAATATCAAATCTAGAGTATCACCTAGATTCAATGGTGATGAGGGGGCAAGGGTAAGAGAGAGAAGTAGTTTCTCAAGCTCTTTCCTTCAAGATATATATTTTTTAAATCACATCCGTCACATTAAAAATTATTTTTAAAGCATTATGCAACTTAAAAGTATTTTTTTAGATACATCCAGTAATTAAATTCACAATTTAAGAGTTTCTAAGTAATTAAGTTGATTATGTAGGTATAGACAGAATTATCTTTTCTCAACTCCTGACTAGGTTAGCTTCATTACAAATTTTTTGTTTGATCAGTTTACATAATTGCTCATTTTAAAGGGATGGGAACCTCTCCTTATTTTTATTGTCCTTTTACCATCATTTTCTTTGATATTGACCTTCCATTTCATTACGAACAATCCATTTATCGCTGCTTTATTATTTAGTGGAGAGAAAGAAGAAACTGTATTCCTTAAATAAAATGATAAAGTGGTGGTAAGTGGATTGGTTGTGACGTTTCCATAAAATGTTGATATTAGAGAAAATGGGCTCGTTTGAGAACGCGGTGAAGAAGTACTTTTACACAAGCCAATGTAAATATATGAAGGAGATTATCTCGTTTTATGGAAAAACACTGTTGAACGTACTTTTGGAGGGTGAATAAGTGTTTCCAAACACCCCCAATGACTATTAAGAGTGCAGGAATGAAAATGAGAGCTTTCAAAGTGGCATGTTAAACTAGGTAATTTGAATAATACTTTTATTTTTAGATAACATGTTGGAATTTAAAGATGTAGTGCTTATTGAGAAAGCATGTCGAAACCACCTTACACATAAGTTGAGATAAAACTCTCCTCACATACTTATTTCGTTTTACTTAAAATAATTCTGGGCTAAAGTATACTTTTAGTCCTTTATATTTGCGTTAGGTTTCACTTTAGTCCTTTAAGTTTAAAAAGTGCACTTTTAGTCCCTCAAACTTAACGTCGTTAGTCTCTCTTAACGGAAATTGATGACTCATCAAACTTAACGCTATTATTTTAAATCTTTTTTTATTTTACACAATTTAAAATATCAAATTTATTATATTATTAAATTAAAATTAAAATGTGAGTATGCTTTGTCAACATTTTATTACACAATCATCAATTAAATTCAATGAATCAACAATTTCCGTTAAGAAAAACTAACGACGTTAAGTTTGAAGGACTAAAAGTGTACTTTTTAAACTTAAATGACTAAATTTAACGTAAATATAAAGGATCAAAAATATACTTTAACTAATAATTCTGACAACGGATTTCCAAACGTCCATGTAGATGTTGGAAACTGAAGGCAGTGTTATTTTGAGATAAACAGTATCCAGATTCCCCACACGTGAAGTCAGCACCTTCTTCCAACGTGGCAGTGTTTGATTGGAAGTAGAAGTTATGAGATAGGCGTCGGTCACATGGGGGAACTGAACATCGAAACGGCGAAGTTGGAGTTAGGAAGATGGGACCATCTGACCCATATGATCCCACTACTCCTCTTCCTTAATTTATTTTAACGTTATCCAAATAATAATATTTTATTCCCTCAAATTTTGATTTCTACAACCATCGGTAGGTTATAACTCCAATCAACCAAGGTCACATCAGATTGCATGTTGAGTGTAAAGTCATCGCAAAGCCCTTTTCCTGTGCATAATAACACTTGAATTACGTACGAGAATTCCATCAGGACAAATGAGTTTATGAACTTTTAGATGGTTTTACAGATTTAAAGATGGTTTTTATAAATTTCAAAATGGTTTTTACAGATTTAAAGATGGTTTTATCTCAACTTAAGTGCATCGTTTGAAGAATGAAATTCCCAAACAATCACAGTACTAACTACATTAGATGTTTGGGCACATTTATTTTATCCTTTTTCTACATTGAATATAAGAGAGATAAGATGCCTCTCACATGCTTATCTCAACTTACATAAAATCACTTTTTCAATAGATTCTCAAATAGACACATTATTTATAAATTCGGCAAAAAACATTGTTTATAAATGATAATGGGTCCGTTTGGGAACGCAGCAGACAAGTACTTTTATGCAAGCCTAAGTAAATATGTAAAGGGGATCATCTCATTTTACAGAAAATTAAAACACCATTGAACATGCGTTTGGGCTCTCCATAATCATTCCCAAACAAAGTCAATGATTTGATGAGAGATGATGTCTCATCCAGTGACGGAGCCAAGACCTTAGAGCAGTAGGGTCAACTTTTTTATCTTCAAACAAATGACAACAAGCTTGCTAGTATAGATAATTTGAGTGGGTTCAAATCTTGAATATCAATGGGTGTATAATAAAAATCTTATAGTTATTTACATATAACCTAAAAATTTCAGTGGAGACATTTGCCCAGCCTAGGTATAAGGTGGCTTCGCCACTGGTCTCATCCCTATGTATACTCAAGTAAAAATGCATGTGAAAGTTAGGTTAGACTATAACGCAAGCCGGTGTGTGTATAAACTTGTGATTATTAACCTCAAATGCAGAACTTCACCTATACATTGCCAGTGGCGTTTTAACAAGACAACCAACAGTTGATATATGTTTAAATATAGAGTACATGTGTAAATTTATCAACCAAATTATTAGTCATGATCATTCAGTACAATCAACTTTTTAATGGTGTAATTTTAGTAATAATTAATTAATAATAGTACACATTTAGTAACTCCGCTAACCCTCTTAACATATGTTTACTATTTGGTAATTTTACTTTTTTGAGGGTCTAGAATTTCACTTTGAATCATTTAGATCATCAAAAGCTACTCCTTTTTTGAAATAAAAGAAAGAAAAAATGTTAAGAAAAAAGAAGTAGTTTTTTTACCATTAGAAGATAAAATTATTTAGAGCAACTTTCATGAATGAAGTTAAATAAAAAGGAGTATTTTTTATGGAAAATTACCCAGAGGTACCAAGCAACAGAATTAATCATAAAATGGTCCCAAAGATTCACAAAATTGCCATAAGGTCCTAGGAGTAGCTGTTGAGGTTGTTAATGAATGTTAGTGAAATTGTTAATGACAACCTCAGCAGCTACTCTTGGATCTTATGGTAATTTTATGAATCTTTGTGGCCATTTTGTGATTAATTCTGTTGCCTGGAACCTCTGGATAATTTTCTCTATTTTTTATTACCTAAATAATTCCAAAATGAAACCCTGGAGTAAACTATGTCAAATACTATATGGATGTTAAAATGGTGAATGAAGTTGTTAAATTTACACCTTATTAATTTATTATTACTAAATTTACACCCTTAAAATGTTAATTGTACTGGATGCTTATGACCAATCCCTTACTTGCTAAATTTGCAAATATATCCTTACATACATACATATGACCATTTGTTGTTGGATATGTGAAAGCACGTAGGAAACGAAGATGGCAGGAGGATTGGTACAAAATGGGATGGGCATAGGAAGATGGAGGTGGCCAGGACGAAGAAGATAGGAAAAGGTTGCTATGAGATATGAATCTAAGATGGCCATCTCTATCTTTGATAAAGGAACTTACAATATCCATTACATGTTGCAATCTCCTTAATTCAGTATAGCATGTTATATATTATCTTTAAATATAAAAGTTAATTAATTTTTTTTATAATCATTATATCAATTTATAAAAAGAATTAGTTTAGATATATATTAGTTTATTTAACTTCCTTAATTAGAAAAACATAACATATATTTATATTAATCTTCTTACCTTCAAAAGTAGCAAGTTGTCTTCATATAAATTATTCAAGGAATATAAAAATGTATAAAAGAAAAGATATGCTAGCTATTTTTTTATATGATTTGGAGATTTTCAACAAGATGGTCCCTGTCATTTTCATTATCCCAGTAAGGAAATATCATGACTCTGTAATCCATTTTAAAATTTGAAATCAACTTCTTTAATGCCCGTTTGGAAAAACATTAGGAGAATGTATTTTAGTAGAATGCATTTATATTTGAATAAATGTTGGATTCAAAGTGCATTTATTTTGCCAAAAAGAAGTTTTTTACTCGTAATATATTTTTGAAAGAATAACTTAACAAACGCTGAAATCTGCAAACTAACAGACTTTTACGTCAAAAAAGTATTTCGGATCCCAAAAAGCTGTTATCAAACACTCAATTCTTCTACTTTCCTTTCTTAGCAACTGAAGAGTATTGTTACCTTCTTGGTTTATTTGCATTTGAGAGTTTGTCTCGTTATGGTCCAAATGAAAACTATAAACTTTTATTGGCATGTTTGGTATGGTGGAATTAGACGATATAAATGGAAATGGAATTCATTTTCTATGTTTGATATGGTGGAATTGTCTATGGAAATGACTTCCATGTGGAAATCATTTCCACCAAAATGAATGGATATGATTTCCGTGAAATTGTATCCAATTCCATGGAATTAGGTTTTTGGCCCCTTCTTTTTTTCATATATATGTATATACCAATTTTCATCTCTATTTTCATTTCCACCAAAATCAATTTTAGTGTACCAAACGAGCCATCAAATTTTGAAATTTGATAAAGAACAAAAGAATGCAGGGGCAAAGAAGGAAAGTGGCCTTCGTTTAACTCAATGAAGTCATTACTGTTCGTAGAGTCGTTATAGTTTCTAATTTAATGGTATATAATACATAAAACAAATTTAATAGGGAAAAGATAAGGCTTGTTCTGAAAACATAAGATCTTTGATTACTCATACGTAAGAAAAAATTCAATAATCAAACGAGGTAAGACAAATACACAATCAAACAAATTAAAGAATTTAAGGTTGGCAAAAAAATTTAGAATTAAAAATTTAAGAATTAATTAGGGATTAAGAAATCAAGTAATACATTACACATATAGTGTGTTTAGATATTATTTTTTTCTTTTTTTTTCGACGGTGTACACAAGTCGAGATAAAATTCGTCTCACATACTTATCTTGATTTATGTAAAAGTATTTCTCCACCGTTTTTTCAAACGGATCGATAGTGTATATGGACTTGGGCCACGTGCAATTAAGACAGATAACCAAAACCCAAGCCCTTATTAAAGAATGGGCTCAGTGTTCAAATATTGTTTTTTTTAATTTTCTTTTCACTCTAATTGTAAGAAACTTTGAAGTCTATGGTTGTGACGGAACTAGAAGAGTTAAGTTTCTTTATTGGATATATGTTTCAAATATTTTTTTTATAAATTGAGAGAATTAAATTGAATATCATACTATTTAATTACTTAAATATAAATTAATTAATAATTAAAAGTGATTTTTTTGTTAACATCTTAATACATATAGTATTAAAATTTATTAATTTAATTATAACAAGTCGCTTAAACTAAATCAAATAATTCCATTAATAATTAAAATTTATGAAAATTGTGAGCCACTAAAATTTTCAATTTGGCTTTTAAATCGATATAGGAGGATCTCAAATTATTTTTAATAAAAATATGCAATTTTAAATGAATCCAGTCGAAAGGCACAAATTCAAATTTAGGTCAACACTTTTATCAAATCTCTAATAAAATCTATAGGTCATATTTGATATTTTTAAATTTTGTGATTTTACTTATATATCATTTTCTTTTCTGGTTCAAATATTTCTCTCCTTATTATTTTTTCGATAAAACCTTTCCTCCTTGCTTCATGCCTTCCGTTTATTTCTTAGTTTTCTTGGGAAGTGCGGGTGCAAGATAATTCTTCTTTACCATAATAATTACTAAAATGTTTATATTCTTTTGTTGCTCTGTTGTATATAAATAACAAAAGAAATAAAAATTGAATAAAATAGTAAAAAAATCAGAAAAAAATAAAAAATTCAAAACAAAATAGCAAGACAAATAATCATTCAAAACAAAATTTTTATACAAACCTTTCATATCAAATATTTTGCTAAAATTAAGAACAAAAGAACAATTCAAAAGTTAGGGTTAAAATAGAAATTATCAGAATATACTCTCAATATTATTGAAAGTTAAATAAAAATTAAAATTTGAGATCTCAATAATTCAAAGATGAGTAGATTTTGACATTACGGTTAAGAATTTTGAGGAATTTGTAGTTAAATAATTGGCGCACGCATTCTTCAATTTTTGTTTTTAATGACAAAAGGTATTATGAGTTTTTTAACAACATTCGAGAATCCTTACAAGATATACGTGTCTTATTAAAATTTTGATTAAAAATGTATACATGAATAAGGATTTTCAAAGAGAAATTGGCGCTCAAGAATGTGGTTAAGAAGATTTTCTTTTTAAGAAAAGTACAAATTGTTCGTACATACCGTGCAATCGTGCATGAGATTTGATTTCCTAGACTGTAATTTGAATCCAGTCGTTACGTAGCACGGAAACGAAAAGCGAGTTCCAAGGGATTTTCCGTGTAACAAGGTAAGATTGACCGAAGTTGGCTTAATGACTGTAAATTTAACAATCAAGTTATTAATCACGAACATTCAGTATAATTAATTTTTTAAGAATGTAAATTTAGTAATAATTAGTTAATAATAGTGCATATTTAGTAACTCCAGCAACCCTTTTAATATCTGTCTATTATTTGGTAATTTTACTATTTTTAAGGTTTAGGTTTTTTTTGGATCATTATTTAGATTATTAAAGCTACTTTTTTTATAATAAAAAAAGAAAAATGTATGGAAAAAATGTTTAGTTTTGATTACCATTAGACAGATAAAATTATTTAAAGCAACTTTCATGAAGGAAGTTAAACATAAAGGAGTAGTTTTAATTACTTAAATGATTCCAAAATGAAACCCTATAGTAAAATATGTCAAATACTATATGGATGTTAAAAGGGTTAATGACGTTGTTAAATTTACACCTTATTAATTTATTATCTCTAAATTTACACAATTAAAAAGTTAATTGTGTTAGGTGTTCCTGATGAATCACTTAGTTTCTAAATTTGCAACTTTATCCTTTTATATATATATATATATATATATATGACCATTTGTTGTTGAATATGTGAAAGCACGTAGGAAACGAAGATGGCAGGAGGATTGGTACAAAATGGAATGGGCATAAGAAGATGGAGGTGGGAAGAAGAAGATAGGAAAATGTTACTATGAGATATGAATCTAAGATGGCTATCTCTATCTTTGGAAAAAGAACTTACAATATCCATTACATGTTGCAAACTCCTTATGATATATATTACCCTTAACATAATAATTAATTGACTTTTTTATGATCCTTGTATATCAATTTATAAACAAAAAAGATTAGTTTATGTATATATATTAGTTTATTTGGCTCTCATAATTAGAAAAACATAACATTTATTTATTTTAAGGAATAGAGGGAGTAATAAATTGATTAATTATAGGATAATCTATAATTCCTCTCTAAATTATTCAAGGGATATTACAAAATTTATAAAAGAAAAGATGTGCTAGCTATTTTCCACATTGTGGATTATTGCAACTAACCTTTCAGGCTCTAAGCAATGTAGGAGGGCTTTTTTTTTTTATATGATGACTGTTTGGGAATGTGGTATTCCATTAATAATTAACATTTATGAAAATTGTGAGCCACTGAAATTTTCAATTCGGTTCGACTTTTAAATCAATATAAGAGGATATCAAATTATTTTGATAAAATTTTGGTAAAAGTGTATACATGAATTATGATTTGCATATTTCATTTGGATTTAATAAGGATTTTTTCAAGGAGAAATTGGTGCTCAACAATGTGGTTATAAGAAGATTTTCTTTAAAAAAAAAAAGTAGAAATTGTTCGTACATACCTTGCAATCGTGCATGAGATTGATTTCCTAGGCTGGAATTTACGTAGCACGGAAACGAAAAGCGAGTTCCAAGGGATTGTACGTGTAACAAGAAAAGATTGACCGAAATTATTGTCGAAAACAAAAAAAGATAGACGTATTTTCTTCCTACTTCAACGTGTTATTATGAAGCAGTCTCTGCGCCTTGCACTTCGCCAAACACTTCGATGTGAAGAGAAGAGACTCGGTCACTGACCTTAAACTCATTTCCCAATCTTCTCTCATTCAAATGCCAGGTTGTTCCTATATTTCAGACATCATTTCCCCTTGATAATGGAGGTTTTGATGCTTAACAGAAGGGGACCGTAAAAGAGATTTTTGGGATCTTGCCCAGCCCCCCTTCATCTTCAAAAGCTATACCCTTCACTGTCAATAAGACCCCTTTTTACTCTTTTCACTGATATCTTGTTTGATCTCTATATATTGTTTAGCTAAAACTTCCGTATTTTGAAAAGTGGAGGCTTGTTGCTTTTTCTTCCCCACACCTAATGGTTTATGATCAAAAGCTTTATTCTTAGAGAAGGTTGAAACTGTAATGCATACCAAGTGTTTGTTAATTTTTCACTGAACCAAATTTCTCTGAAAAAGTATACGCACGTGACGTATTCCGAATTTGGTTGGATTAAGAACTTTTTTGTGAGTAGATTAGGAGTGTTAAGGAGGGAATAATTAATGATGAAGGGAGGAATTGAAGAGATAAAGGAGATAAGTCCAATGTTTCCTAGGCTGCATGTTAAAGATGCGGATAAAGGAGGACCAAAAGCTCCTCCAAGGAACAAGATGGCTCTCTATGAACAATCTACCGCTCCTTCTCATCCTCTTGCTTCTGGATCACCACCCAAGTTTCCTCCTTTGCTCAGAAGCAATTTCCAAGTTCCTTCATCGTCTGGCCATGTGAGCGTCTACTAATGATCCTCATGATTTTTCAACAAAAAACATTAGATGATACCATACACTGATGATACACAGTTTGATTTTGCTCTTTCTCCATAATAAAATGTTTTGTTGTTATTGTATATATACATAGTAAGATCAATTGACACAGATATTATCACTTAAAGATAAACATTTTAAAGCACACAGCATTGTGTTTACTCTTTTATGTCGCTTTGATCATGATGGCTATATTGGGTCCCACAGGTTGGTAGCAATCAAGGCATCCAATTCTGCAACTCTGGTGTATCTTGTTATCCGGCTGAGAAGCTTCATGCTTATCAATCCAGAACTGTGAACTTCACCAAATTGATGGTAAAACCCGTGAAGCCAACGAGTTAAACATATTTTGAACTACATGTTCCTATTGTTTCTGACTTGTAAATGCAATGTTTCAGCCGGAAGGTCTCATCAGTTGCAACAGTTCTGTTAAAAATTATGAGCATGACGATGCTTTCATAAATCCTGTCTCTGCCCATGGGAAAAATTCATGCTGCAGCATCAGCCAAAATGAGGAAGATGAGGAGAAACTTGCTCCCAGGAAATCAAGCTGTTCACTTATAAGTCAAAATTCATTCAGTAAGAAGATGAATTTACCTAGACCCATACA
>JANTPZ010015601.1:0-12268 GCA_025593235.1 Vachellia pachyceras | reverse complement strand
CCCCTCGAATCTTAACAAGGGCAACTTGGACAGGTTTTACTACCTTTTGGCATCATTGGTAGCAATAGATTTTGCAATTTACATTGCTTGTGCTAAAAGGTATAGGCCTGTCAAATTTGAAGAGAGGAATGAAGAAGACTGTGGCAACATGATCAACCCAGTGATTAGGGTTTAGGGATTTTAGATCTCATTAATTAAAACCTAGCTATGCATATTGAGATTTGGATACTTCAAAGTTAGACTTTGGTCAAGTGCGCTGAAAAAAGATAAATAAAAAAGTAAGGAATACATGAAAAATGAAAGAAGTGTGAGTGTAAGGAACTCGCTATTTATGTTACTTCTTATTTCAGATGCACTACTTCAAATGATCCAAATTTATATATAGTGTGCCTAATGTTTTTAGTCATGCTGATTATATTTGTATTATACATTTATAAAGGAAATGTACAATCCCTTGCTAATAAGAGGACCGTTTTTTCTTTTCTCTCTATGGAGCAAAATATACATGGGCAGAGAATTAGCCATTCTACACTAATATAAAACGAGGACACATCTAATTTAAAAGTGTGACAAACACCAAAAAGAGGAGAAAAGGTCAAATGGTTTTGACATATTTGCGATTTGGATGGTGTACGTTTTAGAGCCCCGAAACATACTTGGGTAAATCGCTGTAACTTGATTTGTACCTTTGAA
This sequence comes from Vachellia pachyceras, assembly GCA_025593235.1. Lineage (NCBI taxonomy): Eukaryota > Viridiplantae > Streptophyta > Magnoliopsida > Fabales > Fabaceae > Vachellia > Vachellia pachyceras. Next base: position 11,575 of record JANTPZ010015601.1, on the reverse strand, counting down.
TCTTGAATTTTTGTGGTTTGAGAAGAGGGTCCTGATGGGATTTCAAAACTTAATTTTTTTTAATTTTCTAATACCTAGCTTAAAGTGTTAGTCGATTCAGTCGATGGGCGGTGGGTGAGCAATGAATTATTTAAAGACAATTACAATTAGGTACTAAGTAAGAGATATGATATCTGAAAATTTCCATGAACTTGTGACAAGCCATGTTGTGGGGGCTTTCAAATAAAAAATCTATGTGTAGAAAAAAAATCACTTTTTGTTTAGTAAATTATGCCTCTGGTAACCTTTCACTTTGATCTTTTCAAGAGTACTTAGAATTTGTAGAAAGTGGTTGTAAATCTTTAATGTAAAATGGTGAACCTCGCCTCAAGTTTGGTAATGTTTGCTTCTAGTATTATTTTGCCTTATTCTCACAACATGGTTGACTGGTTCAATGATCATGAAATCATTTTTAATTCAAGAGGCAGTAGGATCAAATCTTATCTTGGCTGCCAGAGCTCTAGTGGCTGATTCCCAGCTCTAATCAAACATGGGAACTTACGAGAAAAAAACTACTCCCTCCAGTATTAAATATAGAATCTATTTAATTAATTTGATTAAATTAATGATGTTAGTTAAACCATTTAATGTGGCATATTTTTCCTCAAACATTTTAATCATTTTCTTTAATTTTCTCCATCCATCTCTCACTTGATTACTTTAATAACTAGAGGAGTGTATTTTATCTCCTTAATATATCTAAGCAAAGAAAATCATAACAAGTGATATTATCGACCTCAATGTGCCCTAAGTCCACCCATTTAGTACTTACATCATTTAAGATTATGGGTTTGTTTGGTAAAGAATTAAGTAAGGTCAAAAGCACGTTCAATAGCGTTTTTTCGTAAAACGAGATAATTCCCTCCACATATTTACTTCAACTTGCATAAAAGTACTTCTCTATCGCATTCCCAAGCGAACCCTATATATGGGCTGGTAATGGATTGTGATAGTTTTGAGCCTCAAACAACTTGAGCCTAGCTATTAATGAGTGCTATTTGGGATCTTTAAATAGGTTTTAATTTTGGGCCTGTCTTTTCCCAACGATTTTGTATTGGTTAATTTAATTTCAAATGTGGGATTTTGATAGTATAAAATTTTTAGGATTTGGAAAATGGAAGTAGAAATAGGAGATGGGGAGAAAAGAGAGTAGAGAAGAAGATGAACTCTACAATCATAATTTGTAACCTTAAGGGCGAGAGAAGAAGAATGAAGGAAACAGAGAGAAAGGAAGAAAAGAAGGGATAGAAATATTAAAATCATAATCTAAATAATTTTAGGGAAACATGGAGGATTATAATTTCATTCATCTATCATTGACAAAGTATAACATGTTTCGTAGAAGTAGAGAAAAACCTTAATATTCATTAATTCTTTTTTAAAATTTAACAACTTTTTAACTTATTCCATTCAAAGAAGTAAAATACAGATAACTTCTTCCTAGACTATTAATCCGGTTCCTACCATAAGTATCTCTTTGAAACCATAGTTGTCCTTTTCCATCAAGATAAATATCTTTTTTTTTTATTGATTTTGATTCTTTATCACGTTTGATTGTTTTTTTTTTTTGGAGAAAAAGTTGGACGTTACAATTTGGAATCCTCTGCAACAGTGTTTTTTTGGGGAAATTTACCATCACATTCCAAATAAAGGAATTAATGAATAAAATATTCTAAAGATTGGTAAATTACCATTAGATTCGGATAGCAGCTGGTCCGGCTGTCATTAACAATCTCATCAGCCGTCAATAACAACCAGACCAGCTACTGTTGGGACTTGATGGTAATTTTACCAATATTTGGGATATTTCGTTCATTAATTCTTGTTATTGGAATATGATTATAAATTTCTTTTTTTTTTTGTGTATGGGCTCCCCAATGCATATTTGTTTTCTTCGTGCGAAAAGACCTTTTTATTTAAAAAAATACAACACGTGTTGTTTTTGGGAAAACATATATCTAACACATTTTGTAAAATAAGGTGTTACATTTTACCATGTTTTATCTAAAAAGGTTAATTGTCATCCAACGCTCTAAAATATTTTTTAGGTTTATGAAATAATTTAAAGTATTTTACGGTCCATTAATTTAAAGTATTTTACAATACATTTAGTATTAAGTGTTTTTAAGTGCAGCGCCACTCTGAAAATTACTTTAAGAGGTTTGTTGCGTAAGAAAAATACTATAAGGTAATAAACATTGCAAAAATATTTTAGAGTATTAGACATACAACAAAATAACGATGGATGTATTTAGAAAAATACTCTAGAGTCTTAAAAATTGTTACAATTACACCTCTCCCATCTACTAATAAGGAAAATTGAAAGGGAAAAACGGAATTTAGAAATCTACTAGTCAATTCCGTATGAGTAAAGTTTGAAAAATACAATTTTTTTAATGTACAAATGCACACAATGATTAAAGGGGTCTAAAATGTCACGTACGTTAACTTTGATTAAGTCATAAACCTGATATATATTTGAAACCAGAAAAGTCACATCTTAATTAAATGCTAGTTTAGATTTATAAAATGAAAATTTTTAATTGTCTCAGAATTTTGTATAAATAACTTTTAAAGTTTAAACTTTCTAAGATTTCAAAAATTAAAATTATTTTTCAAAATTCATCTTTCCAAAAAGCCACACCCAGACAAAAGAATAAGTATTCCATGTTTATGTGTTAACAGCGTTAATCAAAATTAACATCTATAATATTTTTGACATATTTTTAAATTATTGTGTGTATTTTTATACACAAAAATTATATATAATGTTGGATGCTTTTTTATTAAAAAATATAAAGACTACATTTAGCAGAACGCTGCGTTTTGGGGGGTGAAGTAGCAGCCAAAACGGACGCACAATCTCATCCCTTTCACTCTCTCCCACCTTCATCCATCTCAAAAGGCATCATTCTCGTTCTCTCATCACACTCGCTCGATCGAGAGGCATTTTGCAGGTAACAGACCATTCTCATCCCTTTTTTTCTCTTGCTCAGTGAGTTTATTTCTCTCTCTTAATCTCCCTCTCTCTCTCTTATGCTTTGTCTCTCAGCTTTCTTCCCCTCCCTCAGTTGAGGGGTTCTGTATTGTGTTGACTAGTGGTGCAATAGCTGCAGCTTCGCCTCTCTAAGTGACAAACCCCACAAATCCTCACCTTCAATGTCTACTTCACTTCTTCAATCAGCTTTTACTTCCCGTTCTTTTCTTACCCACAAACATCTTGCTCCACCTGGTCGTTGCCCTGATATTTCACTACGAAACAGGATCGTAAGTCACCCTTCATGCCTTCTTTTAATCATCCTGTTGCTTCATTTCCTTGTAGCTAAGATTGTATTATGTTATTTGGTTGATTTCTCAGAGGTGTAATTTAGTTGAGCCATTGAAGTTTGAGAATGGGAGGCCAAATGATGTAATACTCAATGGAGGAAATGCAATTCCCAATTTCTTAGCACCAAATGCTCGTGCTCAGGATTTACTTTACAAAAATGATACTCGACTCCGAATTTTTTCTGGCACGGCAAATCAAGCTCTTGCTCAGGTCAGCATGCTCAATATTCCTTTCTTTGGTTTGCCTCTATTTACACAACTTGATTTGTAACCCTGTCAACCATCCCAAAAAAAAATTTGATGGAGACTCGAGCTCGCTCATTTGGATAAATAGTTTAAAAATACGATATGAAATATACCTTTTTAAATAAGATTTATGTGCTGTGAAGCTGTCTAAACTTAAGTTTATGTAATTTTCAGTTTACTTACAGAGGCATCATAAGTGCTCCCAATAATTTATATCATCAACGTATGAAATGACTAATTAGTACTTGTTGAAGCAGATAAACTCTGGTGACGTTCTAATAAGTCTATTCAAATGGGACCGTTTACTTTTTTTTTTTTTAACTGCATTTGTGAACATGTTTTGATTGGTTACTTACATTTGAATTCTAGCAAGTACTATATGACAAACTATTTGGTCTGCCCAATGCATTTTTGTGTATTAAATAGGAAATTGCCTGCTACATGGGCCTGGAGCTTGGGAAAATAAAAATAAAGCGTTTTGCTGATGGTGAGATATATGTTCAACTTCAAGAGAGTGTCAGAGGATGTGATGTGTTTCTTGTGCAGCCCACATGTCCTCCCGCCAATGAGAGTCTTATGGAGCTGCTTATTATGATTGATGCTTGTAGGAGGGCTTCAGCCAAAAATATTACTGCAGTCATTCCATATTTTGGATATGCTAGGGCTGATAGGAAGGTTGGTTTTGTTACTTAGAAATTTGAACCCATTCATTGTATTTGTATAACATGAATGTTAAATTGGAAGATTCTCTTGATCACTCTTTCTCCCCTGTCCCCACCCAATCACATTTTGGGTTTCAATTATTTTCACTGCTTTGTTTCTCTGGTGAAATATTTCTTTCCTCTAGAACATAGTTGGCTCAAGGGCTTTTGCTTAGTTGATATTCTGCATTGGGATGCTAATTTCAACCTTTTTAAGATGTTCGTAATGTATTTTCTATTTATAATTGAATTTGGTGCATACTCTTTGCATTTCCCTATTTTTGTTTGTACATCATACAAAGTATTTTTCTGTTGTTTGGGGGACGGAGTTAAAACACTTACAAATTCAATAGTAATTTTTTTTCCTTTGCAATTGAAGTATAACAGTAGAAGTTCTGGAAGTTCTAAGAATGTTGCCATTTCTGTGCAGTGTTATGAAAATGCTGTGCTTCTGCCGATATTGGCAAAAACTGAACACTTTCTTAACTGTTTTCTCAGACTCAAGGGCGTGAATCCATTGCTGCAAAGCTTGTAGCCAATTTAATTACAGAAGCAGGTGCCAATCGTGTCCTTGCTTGTGATCTTCATTCTGGGCAGTCCATGGGCTATTTTGATATTCCAGTGGATCATGTTTATGGACAGGTAAATACTACTGGGGCTATATCCTGAATACAAAAGAATATGGACACTGAATACACTCACCCAAAAAGATATACATGCTTAGCATTTTTAATAAAGTAGGAAACAACCCAAGAAATCTAATCGAAATAAATTACTAAAACATCATAATGTGTGTGGTTACCGGTCTTGAAGGTTCAAACTGACTTTTACAAAACTCAGTTTTGATAATGCTTGTTTGGATAACTCAACTGACTTTTGAAAAATGGAATATTAGCCTAAAACCGGGTTTTCAAATGTTAAAAATGTTACTTGGAGGAAACTGGGCTTTGTAAAAGGAAACTGGGTTGGGCAAACTAGCAGCCACATGCACACATATGAATGATTCCTAATTTTCCTTCAATGAGATATGCCTGCATCTTCTGAAGTATGGTTCGTTCTTGCTTATGTTATTGCATAGGATTTGTCATAGGCTTCTTGGTTTCTTCACATGGGCGTTTTAAAGAAATCACTATATCTGATTTGTCAAGAGGATAATCGGTAGTACTCATTTATGAGACATAGGCTTTTAACTCCTTTTCTCTGATTTTTTAGGTTTTCTTGTTACTTCTTGTTCTCTTGCCCCTCTCTGCTGTTGTTTATTGCTATCTTTTCTTGATATTTTCTTAGATTTTATGGTGAGGGTTTTATTGTCGTTGTTGAATAAGTGGAGCATGGACTAAGCTAAGTTAATATATCATAAGCTTTCAAAGAAATTTGGTTGACTGACTAACCATATCTTCCTCTGTGCCAACAACAGCCTGTGATACTTGATTATCTTGCCAGCAAGACTATTTGCTCAGATGATTTGGTAGTTGTCTCACCAGATGTTGGTGGTGTTGCTAGAGCACGTGCTTTTGCAAAAAAATTATCTGATGCTCCCTTAGCTATTGTGGATAAAAGGCGTCATGCACACAATGTTGCTGAGGTAGAATTTTGTCCTTGCTACTATATATGTAGACCCTGACATGTCCTTTGTTTCGAGCAAAAAGCCATGAATGGGGATATTTCATATTAAACATAAATTATAGCAGCATCTGTGTGGAGGATGCCACAATATAGTATGGCATATTTAAGTCTCGAATTGGGTAGTATGTGATGGACTATGAGGCACTCAAGCGGATTGGTTTTGGCCTCTGCAAAACTTTTTTTGGATTGGTTTTGGCCTCTGCAAAACATTTTTTAGAGTTGTCCCTACTCCCCTTGGATGCCCATCACACATGCCCTGTTTTTCCTTTTATTTTTTCTTCTAAAATATTTAATATTTATTTTTTTGTTCAATATATTTGAAAAGAATAACTATTATGTCACTGTTTATATGGCTTGCTTTATCTGTTATGCATATGAATAATTTATAATGCCTTTTGTACTCGTCTTTCTGTTTCTTTTTCTTTTTCCCCACTTTCAGTTTATATGAATGATAAACTAGTGGACCAATAGGGCGAATTGTCTGAGATAAACTGCAGAATTACTTGAGATACAGGGAATTTTGGAACGATTGCATTGTTGGACTTCATTGAAGCATGATGCTTAGATAATTTCTTCTTGTTATTTATGGCTTGCCTGGATTTTAATGATAAATTTTAAAATTTTCGACTTGTTTGCTTTTGTTTTAGGAGCCATGGATCTCCCGGAAATTTCGTTTTTTAGGAGATGGCTGAAAATACCATTTGTTCTTTCCTTGAAATTCATGATGAAGGTTTTAATTTGACAAACTTCCTTATGTCCTCTGATTATGCTAAGTCTCATCATGCAGGTGATGAATTTGATAGGAGATGTGAAAGGAAAAGTGGCAGTTATGGTAGATGACATGATTGATACCGCTGGTGAGTTTATATTTTAGCTTTCACTCTTGGGATGAGTCTCGTCAGGTTGAATTCTATATGATAATTATTTCCTTTATTGTTGTTACAGGGACCATTTCCAAAGGTGCAGCTCTGTTGCATCAAGAGGGAGCAAGAGAAGTCTATGCATGTAGTACTCATGCTGTATTCAGGTATATTTACCTTCATGTTTAATATTTCATATCTATAAGCAGCAATCATGTAAAAGCTTCGGCAGGAGGAGCCAATCTTCATTATAGTGTTCTAGGATACAGATGGGCTCTGTAATACAAAGAATCTTGAATAAATGCACTATGCGAGGAAGAAAATTTAGAGGCATGGAAATGCCTCTGATGAAATCTTTCCTACCAAAATGTCCTTCCAAAATTTGATTAGAGCATGATGACTGAGTCTTACAGAAACAGAAGGGATTGTAAATTCATAGCACTGAGAAATACATCTCCAGACCCCTATGAGTAGCACTGAGTAGCGCATCCATCCATCCTGATGAAGGCCATAGTCACCAAGAGACAAATAAGTCTCTTGAGCAAAATGCCCCAGTCATTTTCCTACGAAATTAAAGTTTTAGGCTGCCATGTTTCCTAAGCCTAAACTCCTTTCTAGGTGGTGATCCCTGTTCATTTCTGTGGTTCCTAACCTAAAAGTTCCTCATGATCACTCTCTAACCTTTAGCTACATTCTCTGGATCTAAAGGGTAATGCAGTCACCTGAGGGAATGAAAGTACCCTTAGAATCATTCAAATGCACGGGATCCTGAAAAGATTTAACCTTCAAGTTGCCTCCTTAGGGCACACCTAGGTCAATGACATGCCACTGAAGAACCTGCCAATCCACTGGGGTGGCAAAACCGATTAATCTTAATGCCTTCAATAGTATCAAATAAACTGAAGAATAACTAGAATATTGACACGGCTCTTTGTATACTTCTCCAAGACAGGAATGGTATACTAGCAAACTGTGCCTGTCAAATTAGCACACCCACTACACATTCAACAAATAGTATACTTCTCCAAGACAGGAATGTATATACAGCTTTTGAAATCATTGGACTCAACACATCAAACACCAAACTAAAGGAAAGCAGAGACAAAAGATCCCTCAACCTTACCCCTCACTGCCTTGAAGCCATGACTCTAGGTTCCACATTGACAAATAATTCTGGGCAAACAATCTTGAACCACAGTTCCCTATTTAACACCAAAGCCCCTTCTAGTAAGGACCTAATCTTGGCAGCTCCAAAATTGAATCAATCATATACATAGGCTTTCATAGCTTTTCATTCAAGTTTATTGATTTAAGGTGGTTATACTCATGATGCATCATTGGTGCTTGTGCAGCCCTCCTGCTATAGAAAGGTTATCAAGTGGCGTGTTTCAGGAGGTTATCATAACAAATACAATTCCAGTGGCTGAGAAGAACTATTTTCCCCAATTAACGGTCTTATCAGTGGCAAACCTTCTAGGGGAAACTATATGGCGTGTCCATGATGATTGCTCTGTAAGTATCCAAAATTGACAGGTTTTTTTGTATGATTTTTGTTTATTACTTTCTTTAATTGAAAAACCATGTATCAGCATTACTGGCCGACACCATCTCTATGCATGTGCATGCATGCATTTTCACGATATATTTGTGAGCACGCCTCTGTTTGTCTCTGCCCACGTGCTTCACGGTGCCCAGGCATGGATGCATGCACATGCTTGAGTTGATGTTTCAACCTCTGTTTGAGATTTAGTTGTAAGTATTATAAGTTAAATCATATGATTAATTGGAGTGTGTTCGGATCAACTTTTGGAGAATAGCTTCTAAAGAGATACTGATACAAGTGATTTTAGATAATAAATTTGAAGAATCGCTTCTGAAAACCCATAGTTTTCTTGCCAAAATCGGTTGTAGAGATTGTTTTGAAGAATTGCATTTGAGGGTTTAAAACTATTTTGGATTTTATACTGCTATTTGACTACTCTGCTTTTGAAATCATAGATTGGGCCGAAATTTGGTTTGGAAAGCTAATCCAAACACACACACACTAAGACCAATTGTCATTCCATGGTTTCTTGGATAGTGTTACCGTAGGTAGTTTATTTTGCAACTTCTGGTTTGTGGACAGTGTTGCCGTAGGTAGGTTTATTTTGCAACTTCTGTTGTTTTTTTCCCTATAATTTTTTACTTTATCAGGGTGGGATTGAGCCTTATTCCAATTTGGGCATTGATTGATATGCTCCGTTCCAGCTTATGACATTGCGGTAACTACGGAAGACTGTAGATTGAAACTGAAAAGCTGTTCATTAGGGGGATACTTTCTTGTCTGTATAGCAGTTTCCGTGGGTATAAGCGGCCTTGTGCATGCGGAAAATGTATTTTTTCTTCAAAGTCTAAAATTTCATAAATGGGAACCTTACCTGATTCCCTTGTTTTTGGTGTATTTTTAACTCTGAAACAGTTTGTGCATGACATGAAATGCATGGTCATAATTAATATGTTTATTTTTCAATATTCTTTCGTATTTATTGAAGCATTTTATTCAAAATTAGGCAAATTTCCATGTCCTATCTTCTTGTACCATTATGAAATGAAATGAAAGTAATAAACCTCCAGAGGTTGTTGATGAAGGATTATTCATTTGGTTTTATGTGTATGTTTTGTTTTTCTGGAGTCAATAATTGACTAGAGTTATTTAAAAAATGAAATGAAAGTTGATTGGTAATAGTTTACTGTCAGTTTTTATTATCTCTTCCGATTAGGGGGATTAATTATTTGTGGTTGTGTTACGCTGCGAACCTATTTATAGCTTAGAAGTAACATTATAGGATTAACCTTTTATACAAGTAACAATTTGATTTTAATACATTTTTTTCATTTTTACCCGTAATCAATTATACGTCTCTCATATGTTTTTCTCACTAATTCTCTCTTTTCTTTTCGCACTCACCCTCTATTATATTTATCATCTTCATAAATAAGAGTATGGTTAAAAAAATTACATATCTTTTCTCACCCATTTTTTATCACATTTATCATCTGCATAAAAAAGAATAGGGTTGAAAAAAATTACATCTCTTTCCCATTTACTATTTTAAATTAATTTTAACCACTAATTTATCTTGCATAATTTGAATAGTTGTTACTTATAAAAAGTAATAAAAACTAGAAGAGGAAGTAACAATTTTTCTATTTGTGAATTAATTTTAGTATGTTTTTTACTATTATAATAACCCTTTGATTCTAATCCAAAATGTATTTTATAGAAGTGGAATATTAGCATCATTTTTGTTTGCCCAAGATAATCAAATTTTGGCTTTTTCCTAAATATCAGGATCTTGCTTGGTCCCTAAATGTAGTTTTTTTTTTTTGCAACATTGTGCCGGAGCCATATACCCATCATGATTTTGGATACGTTTGCAAATATTTATTGACCACATCAGATTTGATCCATCCCTTCAGGCAGAGAAAATGATCCTTTTAAATAAATAATAATTATAAAAACAGAAGGCATGGTCCCGCACACATCTTTTACTAGTGACGTTATGCTAGTAATGGGGAATTTTGATTAGTTTTTTTGAGTGATTTTACGCAATTTGAGTTAAGAGTGTGAGAGGATTTTTGTCTCAATTTATATAAAAATACTATTGATTTTTGGTATTTGACAAATACACCATTTGGGCCCCTTGAATTCATTATGAATTATAAATGGTAAATCTAGTTACCAAAGGCATTGAGACTAGCGAACTGAGTTGTTCTCTTGCAACATGTTGAATCAAAATTCAAATTTCCATTGAGAGAGGTGTACGCATTTAATATTCGGCAATCCCTCAAACATGATTATCTCCATTGGAAGGATACCTAGACTTTACCAAAAAAAAAAAATGGTAACCATTGATTACAATCAATTATACATTTGGTTGGCATTTCATGCAAGCAATTATGGTTACTAAATGGTTAAGTTGTAAATTTCTAAAGTTTTCCTCATGGGCAATATTGGTCCGAATTTTTTTGTTTAGATTTAACGTTGTCAAGAAAGTTTCAAAACATGATGTTATTTAACCTTGTTGAAAAACTAACTGTTTGTGGATCGCTAACCTATACCATAAAATCTCTTCCATCCAAGCCACATCTAGCTCAGATGGCTTATTTCTAGGCTCCACACTCATTTTACTGTTCATAAGCAATTTGTGCCTTGTTGTGCAATTTTTTGGGCTTCGTGACAGCTCACTGGCCCCGCAAATCCTTGCCATTTTCCACTTATGCAATACCCTTCAAATCCCATGCTGTCACTTTTTGTCTCTAGATCTAGAGCAGTGGGTATGGGACTTTTCTTCCCTTCCTGTGATATCACTCTATCTCCATTTCTTTTCCTTTCCCTCCATTTGTTTATATTTCAAAATTTGAATTTGATTCTCATCCTCGTCAATTTATCTACTCCCCCTTTGTTCATTTTTCTGTTTCTCCGTCTTCGTCAATCTTCACTCTCATATTACCTAATCTTCAAAACCCCGCCATCTTCATTGTCGCTGGAAAAGAGGGGTTGTGCAAGCCGCTGCTATGCATTTCTCAGTGGCTCTCGCTCCTAAAAATAATTTTCTTACAGTCGTCTCTCATCACAGAAGGCTCCCTCCTCTCTTCCATTTCAAATGCCACAACCCCCCTTCTTTCTAGTTACAGGTATTTTTTGCTTCGTTGATCCACCGAATCTAATTGACTGCTATCTCTTCCAAAACTCAATCCTTTGCTTTAAGCTCCTCCAAAACCAAACCCTAGGTC
>JANTPZ010015599.1:0-12636 GCA_025593235.1 Vachellia pachyceras | reverse complement strand
CAACACTGAAATGGGGGATGGGGACGGTACGCTCATCCTGCGCCATGCACCGAAACCGGGTTCATGGAGAATGCATAAGGTGGGAGAGTGAAATGGTCATTTTGCCCTCCCACACCTTTTCACTTTGCAATTTGATCCCCCTCTACTTTTTTCTCTGATCTTTCTTTTTTTATAAGGATATTACAATTACTTAAAAGGACATGGAGCTTATGAAATAATACATATATATTATTTTGTATATTGTGATAAAATTAGAGAAAAACAAAAAAGATAAAAAACAGAATAAATAAAATATATGTAAATTACATCTAATTAAAAAGTAAAACTGTCTAATTAATAATATTATATAATTAATTGGATAGTAACATCTGTGCAATTACGTGAAATTGTTCAAGCAATATACCTTCTGAGCAATATGCATGTTTTGAATAAAGTTAAATTAAGAGAAAATAACCCATATTATAAACAAGAAAAAAGAATTAAAATAACAGAAAACAATAAGAGAGAACGGAGGGAGGAGACCCATGTTTTTCGGACGGGTGAACGACAGGTGGCATTGAGACTCGATTTAATGGAAGGGACATAACAAGATGTGACCCCACATTAATGAATGTGCACTGTGTTTGTTCTCGGAGCAATGGAATAATCACCGCTGAGCCCAACCACACTTTTTCCTCCTTCTGCACTTTTTGTCCAAAAGGCATTCTCCAGAATTCCCAAACGTTGCTAAGAAAATCAAACAGGCTTTTTGGTTTTAAAATGAATTTTATGGGCTATAAAAGCATTCCCAAACACGCTCTTATGTCTGATGGATGGCGAGAAACACCTTCAGAGCATTTCTGTCATTTTCATATTGTCTCAAAATGGGATAGATTTTTGGGCCGGTGGTGCAACGTATGTTAGCATTTTCTTAGGATGGGACGTTGAGTATTATTGCTTCAACATACATGCAATTTAATGCATGTGGATCTTAGTGTAGAGCTGTACTGAGTTGTTACAATTTCCGCTCTCTACTCAAAAGCCCCAAACGGAGAATTGGACTATCACCTTATTGCCATATTTCAAATTTTGTGGGAATTACTACAGTGAGATTTACCATATATGATGCAGAATGCAAGATGATCAAACGTTAATTTGAATCTGCTGGGTATCATCTTGGTCAAAGCTGGATATGGAGATTCTATGGTGGCATTATCAGCTTGTCCACTTCGCAACTAAATGCGAAGTGTCTTTGATACCACCCGGTTATACTGAATGCGTCAGTAAACATTCCGGAAGTAATGAGTTGAAACAACCATGCATTATTCTTAATACCAAAGTAAACTTTCTATCTAATCCCTATATTTAGAACCAAAGGTAGTATTAAAATAAATCTTGGAAAATAGCAACGGGTGCAAGTCATCAGCACTAATCACTAGCAAGGTACAAGATTAAAAATAAATCAATTACACAAGCACAACCAACCTTTAAGTTCTTTCTGGTACTCAAGGATCCTCTCTCGGTTTACTTCTCTCAACATTGACACACTATGTCCACGTTTTAGAGCAGAAGCAGAGTCTACAAATATTGCCATCTTCGAATAGTCTATCGTATCTTCGAAGGGCAACTCAATGCTGTCACTTGCAATCACTGGAACACAAAGTGACAAAGCATCGAAGAGTCGGCAGGCCGATGGAATATCACCGGCAGGGTTTAAACAAAACTTTGACGTATGCATTCCTTTTGAAGCTGCCGTCCTATTCTCTGTGGACCGAGTTCCACGCTTTATTATGACGTCTCCTTCATGTTCAAGAATTTGAAAAAGTCTATCACGAATTTTACCTCCCTATTAAGAGATGAGAACACAAATAAATCAATTATTTCAGGAAGGCAAATGTCCATATAAAGTGTGTGCATCAAACCAGTTATTCTTCTAATTTGGGCATATATGCAATTAAAAAGACAAGACAAAGAAATTTACTGTCATGCTGCTATAAAAATTTCACCAAGGGAAATACGGATTGAATTCTTTTCATAAATGGGAACTCCCTTCGGCTAGATACTAGATATTAGTGCACAACGCCTACAGTATATATCATTTTTTATGACTACATGTGGCGAAAAGAAATTCAAACCAATCATTGATATACTTTTATTACAGAATTAACAACTGAAACCTACCCATAAATATCAGTAATTTGAGAGGTTTCAAAAACACAGCCATAATATTGAAATCAGAATCTACTTGCAGAAAGAGTTGGACTTGGATTGATAGGACAGGTAAATATTTGCTCTCAAGATGAAACTTTAAGGCTTTTAGCAGGTAACTAACGTTAATGAATGATAACCCAAGGAATTTAACATAGCATTAAAAGATACTCTTAGAGAAGTTTTAATGAGAGCCAGACAAAATGGAGCTTTGTATTTTCTCTATATTCATAACTAACACTGTACACTATTTATAGAAAGGTACAGTAACAGAAAGCATGATGCATAACATACACGCCTGGAAATCTAGAATATCCACAACAGAATGTAATAGATAAATGGGCCAATGCATGAGTGCTATTGGGCCATGAATACGATAGACAGCAAGTATTACATAGCGGGCTTGACTCCTCTGTGATGAATCTTGACACCCCCCCCCCGGCCGCAAACTAGAGCCGAGAGAGATAACGATGCCTAGTTTGGTCCTGAATTCCAGAAACCTGGAATGAGACAAGGCTTTGGTAAAAAAAATCAGCAATTTGCTTGGAAGGGGAATATATCGAACAACAAGCTACTTGTTCAGTACTCTGTCCCTTAGGTAGTGTACATCTAGTTCTATGTGCTTAGTTCTTGCATGAAATACAGGGTTGGAAGCCAATGCAGCTGCACTGATATTGTCACTCCAAGCCACTGGTGGATTTCTAAGGTACAGACCAAGTTCCTTAATTAAGGACTGAATCCATGCTAACTCAGTAGCTAGATTGGCAAGAGATCTATATTCAGACTCTGCACTAGATCGGGCAACTAGTTGTTGCTTCTTGGCTGACCATGATATTAAGGAATCTCCAAGGAATACACAGTAGCCTCCTATAGAATGCCTGTCATCAGGACACACCGCCCAATCAGCATCAGAGTAGCCTTACAACGAGCGATGGTTGCTAGGCTGAATTAGTAGTGACAGATTTGTTGAACCCTTGAGATAACGAAATACTCTCTTAACAGCTTGCCAGAGATCAACAGTGGGTAAACTAAGGAATTGACTCAATTTGTTTACAGCAAAAAGAATATATGGTCTAGTATAGGTTAAATATTGCAATGCACCAACTGCTTGCCTATATAAAGTAGGATTATTGAGAGGAATACCAACAGCCTTAGAGAGGTATTTCTTAGCCACCATAGGAGTAGGAACTGGACTTGAATTAAAGAGTCCAAACCTGTTCAGCAAGTTTAAAATATAACTCTCTTGCTTCAAGTAAAGTCCTGAGCCATCTCTGACAGCCTCAATGCCAAGAAAACAGTGCAAATATCATAGATCCTTGAGGGTAAAATGTGAGTTCAGTTGCTTGATAAACAGCTCTAAAGAATCAGTGGAATTTCTAGTGATAATTATGTCATCTACATATACTAAAACAAACATAACAGTTGATTTATGCTTGAGAAAGAATAGAGATGTGTCACACTTAGACTGTTTAAATCCCCAACCTGTTAGTGTTATTCTTAACTTGTCAAACCATGCCCTGGAAACTTGCCTAAGGCCATATATAGCTTTATTCAGACGACACACATGATTTGGATGCTTGAGTGAGACAAAGCCTTCAGGATGTTTCATAAAGACCAACTCTTGAAGATCTTCATTCAGAAATGCATTATTGACATCTACCTGTCTGATTGGCCAGTTGAAGGTTACTGTCACTGTCAAGACAAACCTCAAGGTTGGTGCCTTAAGAACTGGGCTGAAGGTTTCAGTGAAGTCTATACCAGGACTCTGTTGGAAGCCCTTAGCCACTAGGCGGGCCTTATGCTTAAATACTGATTTGTCGCTAGTGGGTTTCAATTTGAACACCCACTTACAATCAACCACTTTCTTGTGTCCAGTGTTAGGAACTAGACTCCATGTATGATTTTTCAGCAAGGCAGTGTATTCATCCAGCATTGCTTTCCTCCACTCGGATGAGTTCATTTCTTCCTTTACACTTAGGGGTTCTCGAGAACAGTACAGGTCAGTTTGAGCAACTCCAACATAGGGCAAAAGTGGCTTATGTATACCTGCATTGCTCCTGGTTGTCATGTGATGTCCAGCTGATTTAGTAACCTGCATATGTGGAACTTGGTCACTGAGAGCACTTAGACTGGCAGCAACATCATTTGAGGCAACAGTAGCATCATCTTCATCTGTTTCTAGAGACTTATGTTCATTCTCTCTGTTTGTGGCAAGCAGTGGAGACTTGTCTCTGATGGAGGTAGTATTGGTAG
This sequence comes from Vachellia pachyceras, assembly GCA_025593235.1. NCBI lineage: Eukaryota > Viridiplantae > Streptophyta > Magnoliopsida > Fabales > Fabaceae > Vachellia > Vachellia pachyceras. The sequence goes on along the minus strand of JANTPZ010015599.1, from coordinate 8,196 downwards.
TTGAGTGACTAGGGCTGTCTCTAGGCCATGGCTCACTTGAGTAGTCAGCACTTGAACCTGTTTGAGGAGTCAGCGAGTGAGCAGATTCAGGGAGTTTCAGAAGCATCTCAGTCTGGACAATTATCTCATCTGGTGATCTCCTTTTGTTAATAAAACCTGTAGAAAAAGGAAAGTCAGATTCGTTAAACACCACATGCCGAGAGAGGTAAACTCTTCCAGTGGGACTCAAGCATTTATAGCCTTTGTGAGAGTTGTTGTAACCAATGAAAACACATTTGGTGATTTATACTGCAGTTTGTGCTCATTATAAGGTCTGAGTTAAGGATAACATGCTGTCCCAAATGTTCTTAGAAGGGTGTAATCAGGCCTTTTTCCAAAGAGTTTGAGGTAGGGTTATTGACCATTTAAATGGGTAACCTATTAATCAAGTGTGCAACTGTGTGGAAAGCCTCTCACCAATAGGAAAGGGGCATTTTAGCTTGAGCTAGTAAGGTAAGCCCCATTTCGACAATATGACGATGTTTCCTTTCAGCCCTTCCATTCTGAGCTGATGTGTGTGGACATGGGTGTCAAAACAGAATCCCAAATTCATCTAGTAGTTTATAAAAACTGCGATATTCACCTCCCCAGTCACTTTGGACAGTTTTGATTTTGATATCAAAGTGATTTTCAACAAAGTTTTTGAAGTTAACAAACATGATTAAGGCTTCATCCTTGGATCTCAGTGGGTAAATCCAAGAGTTCCTACTGTAATCATCTAAGAATAGTATGTAGTAGTGAGAGCCATCAGAAGACATAATGGGAGCAGGACCCCACAAGTCTGTATGTATGAGTTCAAGAGGCTTAGACGCAATATTACTTGATGTGCTGAAGGGCAGTGAGTGTGACTTGCCAAGTTTACATGATTCACAGAAGAAAAACTCTTTTTCATTCCTCAAAGCAGATTTCAAGTTACATTCTGTGACAACCTGATTCAAAATTCTACTACTAGGGTGGCCCAATCTGTTGTGCCATAGTTGTTTACTAGGAGTACTATTGCTAGACAATTCACTATCCATCTCTGCAACACAAACCAGCTTGTTATCCTTTGCCTCCTTGGTGTTGCATATCTTGTACATGCCATTTCTATTTGCTTTTCCCAGCAACAGTATCTCCCCGGTTTCCTGAGCCTTCACAAGAACACCCTTAGAATCAAATATCACATTGGCATTGTTATCTGTAGCAACTCTATACACTCAATAGGTTTTTGTTGATCTTAAGAGTATACAAGATATTACTTAATGTGACTTCATTGTCAAGTACGTTTCGAATAGTTGAGGATCCTATTTTGCTTATGTTCAGTTTGTATCCACCACCCAAAGTAAGTTTCATCTTACCAGACAGATCTGCGGATGTTTCAAGCTTGCCGAGATCATTAGTCACATGACTTGTAGCCCCACTGTCCATGTACCATGCATCATCTGCTACTATCTCAGGGGAGGCCCAAAATACTTTGTCTGCGTCAGAGGAAGGAAAGCTTCTTCTTCCAGAGGTGTGTGACCCTCTGCCTCTGCTTGCTGGTGGCACAAAGGAGCGATCAAATTGATGGAAACAATTTTCCACAGTGTGTCCTATCCTGGTGCAGAGCTGTCAGGTTGGAGTACTCTCTTCATGGCTAGGACGATGAAAACTTGATCCTCTACCTCGTCGCCCTCTGAATCTGCCACCTCTTGCTACACCGTTACTCCTGAAGTTGGAAGTACCATCAGATCTAGCAAAATTTGCAAAATTATTTCCAGATATAGAGAGGTTAGCAAACTAAGATAGCTGCTCCAAGCGGCTTTCAAATGTAAGTAGGGAGGTTTGCAGATCGATCCAGCTGAGTGTGTCTGCTTGCTGTGACAATTGTACAACTACAGGATTGTAGTCGCCATCCAGTCCTGCCAACGCCTGGATAATTAGATCTAGAAGAGGAACTAGGCTACCGGCAACGGTCAACTAATCTACAATGTTCTTGAGCTTCGTTAAATACTCAGTCATCCTCATCGCACCCTTCCTGGTGCGTTGAAGTTCAGATCGTAACATGAACAGACGAGATTTTGTCTATACTCCGGCAAGTTGTTTTGCAGCGATCCACAAGCCCGCATAGGTGGAGACTCCCGTCATTTCAGCAGAAATCTCCAGCGACATGGTGTTAAGGAGCCATCCAAACATGAGCTGGTCGGTCGACACCCAATCTTCAAACGCCGGGTTGATCGTTGTCGTGTCTCTCTCAGTGACGAAGCACGATGGGCACGCCTTGGTGCCGTTGATGAAGCCTCCGAGCTTATAGCCTCTGATGACCAGCAGAACATGTGTCAACCACACTGAGTAGTTGGTTCGGTCCAGCTTGACCGAGCAACTCTGGGAAGGGAAGTGATGCTTGTCTACAAGTTTGGCGAGAAGGGAGTCAGTGGCTGAGGAGTTGACGGACGACGAGCCTTGGGTTTCACTTGAGGTGGACAGGTTGACGGCAAGGCTATGGGTAGGGAGGCTCTGATACCAAGAGAAGTTTTAATGAGAGCCAGACAAAATGGAGCTTTGTATTTTCTATATATTCATAACTAACACCGTACACTATTTATAGAAAGGTACAGTAACAGAAAGCATGATGCATAACATATATGCCTGGAAATCTATAATATTCACAACAGAATGGAATAAATAAATGGGCCAATGCATGAGTGCTATTGGGCCATGAATATGACAGACAACAAGTATTACATAGTGGGCTTGACTCCTCTGTGATGGATCTTGACACTCTTACTACCATGAATTGAGACAACAGAGATTTTATTTTGCCAGCAAGACAGCAGAGATGTAGACATTACAGAGAAGATCAATCTTTACATGAAAACATATGCAAATGTGCTACATAGAATATTAACATGGTAGTTATTTCAATTGGAAATCTGGAAATTAGAAAGAAGAGAAAAAAACTCTAAACCCCGCCATCTATAAGCATGTTTGGGAAACTTCCAACCTTGATTAATAATACTACACGTTTGGCTATTAGAAGACAGCATTCTTCATGGTAAAGGCCGCTGCTAGCTACAAGTTCTTGGTAGGGAGAGACTGGACCCATGCTTGGATGGTAGTCCCATCATCCTTGCACCAACTGTGGGTGTTTTGGAATGGAAACGATGCTGAAATCATCTAGGCAGATGAGGAGCCACTCATTGTTAAGGTGTACGCCCAGGGTGTTTTGTACTTCATCCTTCTTGTAACTTCTACTTTGGCTGGACATATTCCACAGTACTTGTGTTGATGGGGGTTGAGTTTTTGTGGCATTGGTAGTTGGGGTGAAGTAGCACTAGCAAAATGGGTCCAACCCGCAGGTTCAGGCTGCCAAATAATTAGCCTGCCAAATGTCGGGTTGCACAGGCCCGAACCCAGATTGAAGTGGGTTAAGACGGGCTAACCCGTAAGTTGATAGATTAGCCCATTTTCCTGTAAACTTACTATTTCCTAACAAAAAAGGCCCATACCTCCCAGAGGACCCAAACCCAGTCTCTCACAGGTCAGTAGGTCACAGCCACAGATACTCAGTCACTCACACTTAGCCACAGACCTTAACACCTCATGTGGTGCCCTCCTCTTCTTTGAGACTCTCCCAAAATCTAAAAACCCTAAGTGTAAGACCTAACCAACTAAGCTCGATCTGTCGAGCAGTCAAGATCAGTGTTTTCGTCACCCTTCTCTTCTCACCGTGGAGCTATCATGTTTTCATTGAGGTCACAGCCGCAGGTCCATTGTTGTTTTCTGTTCACACTTCACTCCATCTTTGTTCTCACTTCTCTTTCAAATTCATGCACTCCTTAGGTCAAATTCATGCACTCCTTAGTTTTATTCTATTATTTGTTGAGGTTGCAGGCCCATTGATGTATTTTTTTAATATTGATTATTCTGTTATGAAATATGCTTGTGTTTTCGCCCACAGTTTTTATGAAGTAGTGCAAGTTTTAATAAAGAAGTTGTTCTTTTTGTGAAGTAGGGCAAGTTGTGCAATAAGGATCATTACACATTCCCAATTGCCCAGACCTAGTAAGTGTTCATTTTTTGTGGGCATAGTTGTTTTGCCAATCATTACCATCTCTTCCATGGAAATCAAATTTTTCCGTCATGCTATCCACTGTTTTGTTCCCTATGGCATTGAAGCTCTGTCGGGAAAGATTTTTGAAGCTCTGTAATATGATACAAAATTAAGAGAAAATACAGTATCAATATTTATATACTATGTTGGTGATTTCAAAATCAAACTATATCTAAGCAAACTTCAATGGAATGGAAATGAAGCAGAGTATAAAAGACAAGGCGCAACATGAAATACAAGGAGTAATTAACAAAGCCATATGAAACTTGCCCTTTTATGAATTCATGACATTCTCGTTCTTTTTGTTCCTTGTTATTTAAATCATTAACACAATATGATTTTTAGTTTTCCACCATCCAATCTTAAAAAAATAAAAAAAATAAAAAAGTAAAAAATAAAAAATATTGCAAGCTGCAAAGCCTGATCCTTATGGCTCACGGGTTGAGGCGGGCTAACCCATATTACTAATGCTAGGGTGAAGGCAAGGTGGGTTGTGGTGGCAAACATTGGTCCTTGATTGGATTAGATTCCCAATGGCAGAAGGTTCAGGAGCTTCAACGGCAAAGATGGTCTTGGAGTCTTCATATTAAAAAAGATGCCAAGGGTACTATCTTATTTTAATACAAAAATGAATATTTTAATTAAAAAATTATATATCATTTCTATGATACACCAAACACATTTTTAAATCTCATTTTCACTTACATTTTTTAAAAATATATTTTAGGATATACTGGCTGTCAAAAATTATTTTATAGTTATGGATACACATTAACCCATTATTAGAACACAATCATTTGATTAACGCCATTGAGTATTTGATGCAAACTGGATTGTACCTTCCTGTTACTTGTATTGTTTTACATTAAATGTGCCAAGGATCCAACGGTCAATAAAAGTATCAAATCACTTATTAGAAATTCTATAAGAACAATGGGCTCGTCTGGGAATGCAGTAAAAAAGTACTTTTACATAAGTCGAAGTAAATATGTGAAGATATTATTTTATTTTACAGAAAAACACTGTAAAACATGTGTTTGGGGAGTACAGAAGTGTTGCCAAATATCCCCAATTATACATATTGCTAAATCTAGGTAAGGCCAATATATATTACAAATTGAAGCATGGCAAACAAAATTAAAATAGCATATATTTCCTAGTAAAGCATATGCTTACTTGGCTTGAACAGAGATCTTAAATAATATGTGGAGTAAATGATGTCATAAAAAAGTTGAAATTGCGAAAATAAAAATATGACTATTGGTAAAAATGAAATCACAGAAATGAAGCTAGGAACCCACTTTAATTTTAAGCCATGGGCATATGTAACGAAGAAAGCACAACTAAATGCTACCATCATGCTTGTTATGGAGACGAAGAGTGTTACCAATCCAAATATTAGCTTTGAGGGAAGAGACTGATAAAAGTCATACTCTGCATAACGCGAGACCATGATAGATAGGAAGACTAGTATGGAAGCTGAAGATGACGTCAATGCAATAGCATCTGATATTGCAAATATTATAAACGCTAGATTCCACAAATAATTGGGAGTTCCTGAACTATCATTGGTACCACCTGGTACACTAAATGCAGCTGAAAACACGCCAGTGGTAATAAGTGTTGAAAGAACCATACATGACTTAGCCGTTCCTTTCATCCATGATTCAGCATCTTCTCGTAATCCAGCATGCTCCTTTGTGAATAACTCACGAGGAGTTTCATCATTTATGTTTCTCATATTCACATATGACGGTAGCACTATCTTCTTCACCTCCTGCCATATCAAAGGGATTTTCATGAATTAGTTTCATTCTTATATATACATGGGGGTGTTCACGGGACAAGATGAGAACAAGATAGGCTGTTCCACCTCCCGTCTCGAAAAAGGGCATAAGACAACAAAGTTGTCCAGTGTCATTCCATCCCGTCTTCACCTCCTACCATATCAAAGGGTAATAGAGTCTATTCTAGATTAGTTAAAGTTAGTTACAGCAATTAGTTAAATTAGTTAGAGTCAGTTATGTTATTGTTATTGTAATAGCCACATGGTCGTCCATTGGATCACGAGACATCATGTATTTATGTTGACAGCAGAGGAAGTGAATAATAGAATCAATCATTTTTCTCTTTCATTTTCGTATTATGGTATTAGAGCATAAACGCTTTTTCCTCTGCATGCTCTCTAACATCTCATCTCTCCCCCATTGTTCCGGTGGTTCTATGTGATTTCTTTGTTACGGCTATAGTCATTCCTTCTGTTCATCTTCTGCTTGTTTTTTTGGCTCTCTTCATCCACGTTTCTTATGGCAAGTTCAAATATTGTTTCTTCATCAGCCTCGCCAAACGTGGATAGATCTCAAGATCCAACGGGTTGCTATTACCTTCATCCAAATGAGAATCCTTCTCTGGTTCTCGTCTCACCTCTGCTTACTGGCTCGAATTATCACCATTGGGCCAGAGCTATGATAATGGTGCTAATGATCAAGAACTAGTTTCAATTCGTCGATGGATCTTTACCCATCCCTGACAAAACCAATCCTCTATTTTCCGCATGGCAGCGATGCAATACCATGGTGATCACCTAGATCAATCGCTTTCTATCTCCCTCAATTGCACAAAGTGTCATCTAGATCAATAAAGCAGCCGACATGTGGAGTAACCTCAAGGAGCATTTCAATCATGGAGACATCTTTGGGGTTACAGAACTCCAAGAAGTATTATATCAGTTTAAGCAAGGCTACTTATCCGTTTCTGACTATTTCACAAAGATGAAAATTGTTTGGGATGAGCTTCTCAACTTTCGACCTGTTCCAGATTGCTCTTGATATGCCAAAGAATATATGTAACATGATTATGTGATTACTCAATGAAATATTTTCTATAGTTTGATCCCAAATAATTGTGATGGATCCACTTCCTTCCATCAACAAAATCTTTTCTCTAATTATGTAACAAGAGCATGATTTTGGTGGCCCAATGGACAAAACCGTTTGCCTTGCTCGTGCATCCCCCTCTCCACATCCAAAATGGAATTCAAGTTCCCTTGCACATTCTTCAAACAAGAATAAGGTCAGCATCGATTATGGAAAGCCACGACATACTACTAATACATGATACAAGAAACATGGATATCCACCTAGATTCAAATTCAAAAACAATTGAGCATCCATCAACAATGTTACCACCACTGATTCATCATCAGCTCCTTTGCTCCCAAAACCTGTCACAACCACCGCATCATGTTTCATCACTCAAAATCAATATCACAATCTCTTAGCTTTATTGCAGTTTGCTACTGTCACTCCCTCCCCATCACAAAATTCTACATCATCTAACACTCACCAGGTCAATCAACTTTCATCGCTCACTCTAATGCTTGATACAAACAAACAAGGTAACTATACTACTCTCTCCTTTCATTCTTCTATTCCTTGGATATTGACAATGGAGCCACTACTCATGTTTTTTGCTCTTTACCCTTATTCAAATCATATTCTTCTATCTCCCCTATTCGAGTTAGTCTTCCTAACAACTCTACTGTCATAACTACCATATCTGGTACAGTTGCTATCACTCCCAACATTTGCCTTTCCAATGTTCTTTACATTTCTGAGTTCAGTTTCAATATAATCTCTATTGCTCAACTGACCCTTCAGCTTAATTGTTGTCTCATATTCTATTCTTCTCGGTGTCTCATACAGCACTTAAAGGCATGGAAAACTATTGGCATTGCTGAAGTGTCTCAAGGCTTATAAAGTTACCAAGTCACAATCTCAAATCTGAATAAGTCCAGTAGGTTAGAGGCAAATGTGACTAAAAAATAAGGGCACGAGCATTGTTTAGAATTTTTCAGATGTCTACATTCAACAATGCTATTTTGCTCAGGATTTTCAACGTATGAGGTTTGATTCAAGATGCCTTTAGAAAGGTAAAAAGAATTCATTTGGAATTCAACACCATTGTTTGTGCCAATGATTTTGACAGGAAAGTTGTATTGTTTTTCTAGGTAGAATATTAAGTACTAAAAAGAGGCTCGAGCATCTAATTTACTTTAAAGAAAACATACCCAAATGTGCCTAGTG
>JANTPZ010015598.1:0-11493 GCA_025593235.1 Vachellia pachyceras | reverse complement strand
ATATATATATATATATATTTTTATGAATCGAGTACAGTGAATTCAGTGAGCGGAGAGATACATGTAACGAGAAGGTTCAGAAGGTGAAACAATTAGGTTTGCCGAAAGATTGTTGCTGATATTAATTAATTAGCAGACACCCTCTACTGTAGCCATAACCCATTCGAGGGCCGAAGTTTGGAGAAGCTGTAGGCTGCGTCACCAAGCCAGTAATTGGTTAGTGTGATTAACATATATATATAACGCCAAGAAATTGTTAAGGATGATTCTACTGTATGCTAACAGTTAACTCCCACGAGATTAAAGCACTGTTAAGGAACGACGCTAACTATTAGCGCTATATACTGCGGTCGTAGTGTGGGATCGAATCACTGAGTTGGAGGGTGCATGGGACGACATATATGTATACCGTACGATACATGTTTGCCGGCTAATCACACGCGAGCGACTAATACAACTGAGCGTTATCATGAATTTGATCTCAGATTGTAATTGAAACTCTTCAAGGAGCTCATCTCTGTCTGCAGGAAGAGGGAAGAGAGTCTTCTGGGTACGATACATATATACGTGGATCGATGCACAGAATGCATGTCATGATCAGCTGGTGTCGCAAAAAACGTACGACAATACAGGGGTCTTTGAATAGTTGGTGCATATGAAGCATATATTTGTCTGTACGACTATGCACGTGCGGTTTCCATAGATTCCCTTATCCTGCTGAACAGGATTTATTAATCCCACTCCCAGCAACCCCGTCTTCCTACTTGTGACACCAAAGTCCAAACCATTCCAGGTAACATCAAATGATGCGTACACTGTCAGTTGCAACTATTATTGGAGTTGAAAGCTGTCGTTCCAACTGAGAAACGTTCATACATTTTGTGGATATGGTCTCCCTTGGATGAGCTGTCACAGAGAAGAACTGCCTCTTGAGTTATCTTCGATGCATTCTCTCTCGAGGGTTATGACTGTTAGGCTAGCCATCGAGAAAAAAGACGTCGTGTTTTTCTATTCATTTTGTTCCCAGTATATATTATGGAGAAAACACCAAGGATTGACCCAGAAATCAGAGAGTAATAATTAAGCGTGTGAAGTGTATCGCATAATTATGATTTTGCAGAATTTCTTGCGTTGATTTTCTTTTTGGTCAACTGAACATTAAATTCCTAAGGTGCATGAATTAATTTAAAGCCACGTATGGTGCTTCTCAACTTTAGCATTGCTATGTGCCTTAATTGTTGATGCGGTTGTAAGTGCAGGGGATTGTGGGTTGCTATGTGCCTGCTAATCTGAATTTCTATTTCGCATCAGCATCATCAATTACAAAGTTTATCACTTCAACTTGATGTTGTTTAATCATTTTTTAAAACTTAAATTTTGCCTCAGAATCTATAAAAGCTATTTTTCAAAATCTATTCTCCAAACCTAAATTTTATCTCGAAATCTGTAAAAATTATTCTGAAAATGAGATCCAAACAAACCATGAGAAGAAGTGAAAATAAAAACGAATAAAAAGAACTCATAACTCCCGTGTGTCTGCAAGTCGTTTATATTTAACACCTTGTCTCGAAAAGGATTAATCCAGTTCAAGCATAAATGAACCTAAAAAAGAAAATGAGAGTATTTTCTTTTTAAAAAAATTGGAAAGAACCAACGTTCGGAGGAAACAAACACCGTTGAGAGCTTGGACCAGAAGAGAGAAATCACGAAAGCTTTGTGCCCTCGTTAGCACCTGCCATGGAAGAGTTGTCACGGAATTAAAATTGAAAATGGAAGCGGAAACAGCAATGAATTTTAAGTGTATTTGTAGGCGTGGAAGTGAGTATTATTTGTAATTTATATTTGTATCTGTAACGTAACTGTACTAAAATACCCCATTGACAAAAAAGGTCCTCCCCTCTTCGGTTCATCATCTTCAATCTTCATCCTCCCATCTAACGAAAATCAAATCCAAAAATAAACTCAACCAAGAAATTGAACTCAAAATCCTAGCCAACAACCCAAACAACCACAGCTCACAGCCAATTCACCCAAAAACAACCACATGCCAAAGTCGATATGAAAATCTACCGGAAAAAGAAGGGAGAGTGGAAAAGGATGGAAGTTAAGAATGAAAGGAAGAAAGAGTGAGATCTAATGCTCATCGTCCTTCTTCTCAAACTGAATATCAAACAGGAAATATATGTGTGTGTGTGTATATAGAAAACAGTATAGATCAGTATCATTTGCAGGCATTTTGGTGAAATTTCTGTAAAAATATTAAAAGGCAAACTTTTTGTTGACGAAGAGTAGATGGAACTTGTTCTTTGAAGAAGGTATCAAAACTTCATCTCCAGAAAAAGCTATGGATGATGACGAGTTAGTAGCTTCAACGATAAAAGGGCAACGAAGAGTTCGGTCAAATCTGGTTAAGCTTCGGCCAACGCCACCTCTCCTTCACCATCTTCAAATCTCCCCCATCCTCGCCGAGATTAAAGAGATGAATATGGAGATCGAAGTAGCATATCGAAGCTTGAGGAAGAAGATGGGATGGGGACAACATCGGAAGCTGAGGCGGCGGAGGTTGGAACGAAACGGTAGAGGGGTAAAATGGTCAGGAGCCAGTTCATGTAATTGGAACTGGGTTCTCGGACGCCTATGGAACTGGCGGTTCCACAACTTGATGGAAATGAAATTTCCCATAGAACTCCGTTGAAGCGTACCAAACAAGCCAATTTTTGAATTCTCACCTCAATTCCACTTCCATTATCACAGTTCCTGCTAGCAAACGGGGCATTGGTGCATCATGGGACATACTTAAGGCCCATTAGGCCTAAAATAGAGAAGGGAAACAAGAATGAAGCTCCTATTCCTTTGTTCAAGTTCATTTTTCCCATACGCCAAACGCAGGCACAGTACTTAAAGAACGATTTTTCCACACAAGGGTGACTTCCGACTCTGAAGCCCTTTGATCTATACCTTTAATCTAGATTTGACGAATGAAATACGATATTCTTTTCAAATGGAGATGTGGTACGAGCTTCCATTGCTCATGTAAATGCATGACTTGCATACTTAGATGGCTCATTGTCTGTTTTGTTTTAGGGTTCAGGCAGCTCCCCAGACCTAATAACGCGCCATTAGCGCTGTATGGTTGTCTTTTAACACACAAATGGCAGCGGTGATAACCATCATCCAAAAGCACGACAAAATTCCCCCAACCTTTTTATATTCTGCAGGTGCAAAAATGTCCACTTAACATCCAAAAATCTGAACAAACCTCTAGCTACTCACCACACTCCAACTTGTTGTGAATGTGATGGAATATGAATTGTCTGTTCAAGTCGAGAAAAAATATATGGTTAGCAATCGCAATCCATTCACAAGCACCAATGGTCATAAAAGCACCGGAGTTACAACAAAAACCGAAAGAACAAGGAGACATGTACGTGCATTTACAATTTCAGGCAAGCTTTCAACTACACATAATATTTGCTGGGCGACTTCTTGATTCTCAATAATCCTTTCTCTCATCGTTTCAGCATATCCAACAGCTACCGATGCTCTCCTCTCGTTAACTCTCAGATGCTCTGAATATCGTAAGCAGAGCCAAGAACAGATTGATGACATCCAGGTACAATGAGACAGCGGCCCATATGTACTCATCATAGGAGAACCTTTTGATAAGGTTGTCTGTATCATATATGATGTAACCACAAAATATAATTGATGCTAGGCACCCGTACACCATCACTGATATCTTACCCAGTGGAAATAGTATCTGCAAGAAATTGAATCCACTAAGATATTGGGTTCTCAAAGACAGTTCACGAGGGCTGAAAAATATCAACCAGAAACGTTTGAAGATGATCATACCTGAATCAGAGCAAAAACCATGAGAACTAGCACAGCACCGAACAAGAAGGGGCCCAGGAAATTGAAGTCATGGCCTCCCCTCGCGGCCCAAAATGTGTAGAGAGTCAAACTGACAACCACCACCATCGTCAATATCACAGATTCCAGTATAACTTTTCCTGTTCCATTCATCACAAAACTTTTAGAGCCGACATGAAATCGGGCAGTCCCAACATGCCAGACTTAGCGCTTCACAAACCAACAAAAATACGCTGCCCATTAAACTACTAGATTGGATTTCCCTAGCGATTTACTTCCCATTACCCAACGCTAGACAGACAACAAGAGGATAATACTCTGAAGTATCTATGATGTGGTTAGAGGAGAACAGAGAGAAAGAACAGGACCACAACCACCACATTACCCCTAAAGTTTTTAGGATCAGGGGAGCAAATACATACACGAATGATGAACGAATAACAACCGATTCGCACCAACAAACAATTTAGTAATTAAAGGGATTTCATCCCCCCCCCCCAAAACACACACACAAGTACAGAAAAAGAAGGGAAAACAGAGATAATTCATTCTTACCATTATTGACCCAAAAAATAGAGAATGAGGAAAAAAAAAATCTTACCGCTAGTAAAAGCACAGGTCAGACCAACAGCGAAAGCGAGAGATATCGTGAAGATTCCTAGAAGGAGGTAATTCAGCGGGTGCTTCTGGTGGTAGTAGTACAGCGGACATAACACTGGAATATTTGAAAGCCGTAAGAAACAACAAACATGTAATGATAATACGGGAGAAGAGAGGGCTTCAAAATAGGAACAAGGTGCATACCAATAAAAGGGGTGATGATGAGGACGATGTAGAGGGCCAAGCCAGCGCCGGAACTGACGAAGAAGTGGGCAATGGGATGAACGAAGACGACGACGGCAGCAACGATAATGGTGGCAAGCAACTGAAGGGTAATGATGGAGTAGACTTTGCGGATGAAGGACCACCGGAGCTCGGGGCTCTCGAGCATCGTCGGGTAGAGAGGCCGAGGTCCGGCCTCGACGTCAGATTTGCGGTAAGGCTGGTTCCACATGGCGGTGGAGGGGAAAACAAGAAGGATGGCAGGGCTTAGATGAGGCGGCTAACGAAGGCCTGGATGCAGTAGAATCTTGTCGGGAGGGAAAGGGAAATTTAAATAACGGAAGAAGGAAGTTAGTGGAGAGAGGAACTGTGGAGGGCAGAACGAGAAAGAAACTTGCGGAGACATCGCGTAGAAGCGTCGGAAACCATGGATCGCTCATACGCGAGGAGATCGTGTTTCGAAGAATGTTCTCGACTTCCTTCCAACCCACGCCATTACTCCCTGGTGAAACCATTTAAATTGAATTTAATTTTGAACGTATTAAGTTTATTTTTTTTTAAAGTAACGAATTTTTATAAAAATAATATTTGGAAATAGGATAGTCAAGGATTCATTTTATTTTAAATTTTATATCTATTAAAATAAATGTTTTTCATATAAAAAATTAAACCTAAGATCTGTCGGCTTGCTGCATCATCTGAGCACTTCCTCGCCGTCAATATCTGATCCAAAATAACCAAATTGGCGAGGCTTTTTTTTTTGGCTGTTCCACTTGAAACTCGAATTCACATGACGTGCATGTAAACAGAAATGCAAAGATTAAGAATTAGTCTGACAATTATATTAGAAGAAAAGAGTCTACAGATTATGGGATATTTTATGGATTTTAAAATGGTTTTTATGGATTTCGAGATAGTTTTTTTATAGATTTCAAAATGGTTTCATCTTGACTTATGTGTACCATTAGGGAAACGGTGTTTCCAAACAAGCACTAACTTGAATAAAAGGGGCCAATGATTAAAATTTAGGGTTTGTTTGGGAGTGCTTTTTGAGAAAATTTTTTATGGATTTTAAGGTAAAACATACGTTTTGAATAATATGTTTTGGAGAATAGCTTTTATGTATTCCGAGCCAAAACCTATATTTTAAAAGGTGATTGTATTTGGGAAGTTATTGACTTTGACGGATTGTGAGGTAAAAAGTATGTATGAAAGAATATAAAAAAACAAAAGGAGGAAAAAGAAAATTTGTTAGAAGAAAAGGGTTTGATTTAAAAAAAATAGCTTTTTCAAATATATGTTTCAAAGCTAGATTTTTTATTCAAAATGGTTTTTTTGGAAAAATGTGAACACTTAGATAAAACAAGATTTTGGGGTAAATGTAGATTTTAAAATCAAATTTAAATTTTAGGAAGAGAAACTAAACAAACTCTTAAACATTTACTAGGACGGAAACTAACATTTAATATACGATCATACTTCAAAAATAATTTAACTCCAGTTGGATACAGCACTGGAGAAAAAAGAATGCAAAAAAGGGTAATAATTTAAGCTGCCAAACTTAATGACCCACTCGACTTCAATAAAAGATACCTACCTTTATTTTTGACAGTCGGACTAAAATGGAGTTTCAGATGGTTTAACTTGAATGGTTAAATCCAGGCTTTTGCATTGCACGCAGAAGACAGACAGAACATGAAGAAGGGAAGAGAAGAGGTATCATCCAAAAGTTATGGAAACGGGGCAATACTGAAGCATACCCATGGGCAACCTACAAATGCTGCCCACCAGACACGTGTTGCCTTTCCGCTCGTACCAGAGCACATTTTAACTTTTGCTGGTATGAAACTAAAGGAGTAGTGAAATCAACGAGTCGGCCAAAAACTTAACTTTCCTATGTTCTTGCACACCTGAAGACGAAACCCATGAACGTGTCGTACAAATCATATGTAAATTCCAAGCCCTCACAGTGTCTTCATGCACCAAAGACAGATGCTACTAAATGCGGGAAAGGGTAAGGACTAAGGACAGAGGTAATCGCTATGTCATCCATAGACGTAACTTTAAATCTTAAACTCAGATAAACCTGCAGCGACGCGACTCATTCTCACCCCCCTTCACATACATCACACACACAGCTTCTCTCAAGATCAACAGCAATGGCGTCGTCGGAAACTCAACCAGTCCTGGCCTCCGCCACGAATGTGTTTCAAAAAGAAGGCATCGAATGCAAGTCATTCAGGGTTGATTTCTCAGCTCCAAAACCGTTACTGGTCTTCACGCCAGTCGTGTTGTTTTGCCATGGCTTCTGCCTCACCAACACCTTCTACCCGATCTCCTCCACCACATAGGCTCCCATGGATATGTAGTCGTCGTCCCTCAGGTTAATCAACTCACCCATTCTATATTCTTGTACGCTTCATTAATTCCTTTGTTCTCCTGTACGTCTTCTTGCATGTGTCAAATTAATTCCTAAGGTTTCTTTCCAGGTAAAAAAAAAAAATCCTGAGGTTTTCAATTTCGAAAATGATAAAAAAGAACTTAAAAATTGCAAAATTACAAATCAGTTTTTTTTACCAAGTGAGTCACTTTTGATAAACAGCTTATTCTACAGTTTTCAATTTCCTTTTTTGTTATTTTCTCTTCTCGATTTTTGTGTACGGGGGCGGTGTCTTATTCCCGCCGCAAGTTTTAATTCCAAACCCTTTCGCTCGTTTTGTCAAGCTTTGCTGGGTAGAAGGGCGGTTCACAGAACAATGGGATTGGAGCTTGAACGTATATATGCTCTGGAATGGTACGACGCCTTCTTATATCCCGGCGGATGGCCCCGCATATAAATGGTTGCACAGTTCCTGACCTTTTGGTCAAAATGGTGAACTTTATTGGGACCCATCTTTATGTGTTAACTGTGTTGGTTTTTACTATATGCCGTATAGAGGGTTATGTTACGATTAATAAAAGAGAGAAACGCATGCGGAAGAAGACGAGATTTTGCGTTTGAGTTACGTTGAATGTGCTCCTGATTCATCTCCTCGACGTCGTAACGTGAAAAATGAAGACTGGACTAAACAAAATCGGCAAGGTACCTCACCCTATGTTTCTGGAACGTACAGCCAGAGGAACTGAAAAAAAAAAAATCTTTCAGATTTGGTAGATAGGAAATCAACTATGGTGGGTATAAAACTGGCCTGAATTTCTAAATAAAAAATCTATGCTCAGTTCCTTCGCATGTATATAATTGAACAGTTGCTTGCTTAATTGCATCAATCATTGCTTATGCATACAATTCTTCCTTGCGATCGAGTTGATTCGTCTGTAAGCTGATCCGCTCAAATCTGGACTCAAAGCCGCCTGGAGATAGCGCGAAATGAAGTTGTTATAGCCGGGACGTGTTCATCTATAAATCTTCACCAAGCTGCACAAGTCGTAAAGGCGCACGCAATCTATGCGTGGATAGCCAAGGCTTACTTGTACTGGGGTTTCTTCTTCTACCCTCGAATCGACCAGTTTATTGACATTAACAAGCCATTAATGTAGATTGCACGCCATGCCACGAAATCACAGGCTATTGATTATTGGTGAGACAAGTGAGTTTCTTTTTAGGATAAGAAAGGCTTAGACAAACACGAGTTGTGTTTCGTGTCAGGAAAAAGCCTTCTTCCACGGAGAATTATGTATGGCTTATCGGCTTTGACGTATTGTGCCGCCGGGCCGATCCAGAGATTGATCGGTCTACAGCGACAATTCACAATTCATATTTCTGTAACATTAATGTAGCCGAATTCCAACCAAATAGAGGCAAAAAGTGACGAAAATACAGTATACGTGTTGAGAAAGGATTAATATACAGAATTTTGCAATCAGATCCCAAATATGATAATTAATAAATAAAATGTCTAAAAAATTACCATAACGTCTTAGAAATAGATACTGATATTGTCGTTAATAACTTTACCGACTTTCGTTAACAACCTCAACAACCACTCCTGAGATCTTATGGTATTTTTGTGAATATTTATAACCTTTCATTTATTAATTTTTCTATTTGGGACTTTATTATAAATTTTATATAAATAATATATAGCCTATCAGGCTACATACCTTGTGCCCATTTGGTAATGTGGTAAAGAAGTATTTTTATGTAAGTTGAGGTAAATATGTAAAGGAGATTATCTCGTTTTACAGAAAAACACTGTTAAACGTGGGTCCACCGCGCTAAACTGCCGTCTCCTGTCCTAGTACTGGTTTAATATGTGACTGGGAAAGGCCATGTACGGAACATGTGTTTTATTAAACGCACTATATCTCAAAGAATAGTAACTCGCAAATCTGTCCTAACACTAGAGAAGTCGATGCAATGTACATTTCTCTGGGTATGGTTTAAAAAGAGGGAATTTTGGAAGGCGTCGGAATTAATTTGCCGTTGTTGAGAATACACAATAATTAAACCAGGGTGAGATTGGGACAGGGTTGGGTGTAATATACGGTAGAGTGATTTTAAAGACATCAAGTGGCCGAGTACCTTAAGCAAGCCATGAGACCGTAACGTGAGCCCCCTTATCATTTTCTGTAATCATTGTTTTTGTCCTCTCGTATTCATTTCCCATGCTGATGTGAAATCCTGTTCCACCGCTCTCGAGTTTTATCCATATGTGTATTTGATTTCAAGTTTATTTATCGTTATCATATAATAAAGAAACCTGTCCTGTCATATCTAAATGATTACAGTTTACAAGACTAATGAACTGGTCCGCCTACCATCCACATGGTATAGGGAACCAATGCTGGAATAAGATTACGAGCAAAGCGCAGCAACACAAATAATAAGCATAATTCTTTAATCCTGTGCAATGGGGCTTAAATAATAAAATCGGTCCTATCTGATGAGCTCTGCTGTCTTTTCGTTGGTTCATAGTACTGAAAAAACGGGCTGATCCACAGAATTCCGTATCAACCTGCGGGTTGGATAAGATCGGGCTACCAATCCCGACATCCACCATGTTTTTTACTTTTTTTTAAAAAAATTATTCTATTCTCTTTTAGTTTTTCCCTTTCTTTCTTTCTTTCTTACATACTCACTTACGCCTTATTTCAAATGATGAACACCACAAGAAGTTCACAAAAAAAAAGCCCTCAGGCAGGGAACAATACCCCAAGGCAATAATACAACAACAAAAATAGAGGTGTGACGGCATGGATCAGCTGAGCTCAAGGCCTTATCTCGACAGCGATTATGCGGTGGTCACAGAGTGGATGACAGATTAGTTGCGATGGCTCAACAAAAATAGAGGTGCAACGGCGTGGATCAGCTGTGATGGCTCGATAGCTCAACAAAAACTGAGTGAGAAGACGGTCGACAACCACCAAATCTCGTTGCGTCTTCAGATTTTGGGAGAGAAGACGATGACTGGGTCTACGACGCTATCTGCAACTTGACTGAGGGGGAACGGAGAGCGTTGAGACTTGAGCGACTGAGGTGAGAGTGAGTCAGCGAGGGAGTGAGCGACTCGACTGAGTGGGAGACGGAGAGTGTTGAGACTTGAGCGACTGAGGTGAGAGTGAGGGAGTGAGCCAGTGTGACAGTGAGTTGTAAGTGAGTCAGTCTGTCTAGTCTCTCAGTCTTAGAGAGTTTCAGTGGCTTAGCCTCAGGATCCTTTTTTTTATTTTTTATAAAAACGGGCTAACCTACCAGCCCGCGGTTTAGCCCGTATTAACCCGTGGAAAATCTGGTCTGGGCCTGTGCGGCCCAATTTTTTACAGGCTGCTCAAACCTGTATGAGCCCGCAGGTTGACAGGTTCAACCCATATTTCTTGTGCTATTGGTTTGTTTAGGTCTGACTGCGTTTATTTTAGTTGAACGTTTATTAACCCTTAAAACTGATAAGGCAATAATTTTAAAGCGGGTCTGTTTACACTACGCTGAAAACAATTTTTCAATATCATTATACACGGTATACAAAATAAACATGAAGTTTTTTCAGTGTTCTTGTAATGCTACCCAATAATGCCATAATCCGTACTTATTTGAAAATCTAGAATAATTTTATGGGATCTAAAGTAAGTATAAAAAAAGTTTTATCACAATTTAAATAATACGGATATACACCGGTACCACCACCATAAGCTTTCAGATGAACCAGATCACTCTGTTTTCTAGTTTCTACACCTGTCGCTCCCATCTTGAAACGACGGCAAGCTCCATCTTGAAACATTTTTTCGCTTCAACTGTTTCGTCCTTTATTTTCACTTGAAGTTTGCTCTCTTTTTTGTCCAGTTTAATTTTTTGCACTCCCAATAAACAATAGCTGCAGTTTTTATGGTCTCCGACGCAGGGAGAGAGAAGAGAAGACAAAGAAAATCACTTTCCCTTTCACCAAACAAAAGGAGAAAAAGAAAAGTTTGTTAAAGTCGGAATTTTTCAATTTGATTCCCTCACTTTGATCTCCAGGCCTCTGAACTTCCGCTCGTAATCCGTTAGCTGCGTCCGCAGATTCAAGCCTCTTTTCAACTCTCTCTATCCCCTCCACCCCAAAAAAAAATCTCTTATCTCTCTCTGTGGTCTTTGGCATTTTCTGAGCTTGTCTGAGTTAGCCACAAAAATGTGGTCATTTTTCTGGTAAAGATCTTTCTTAGCTATTTCCATCAATCTGCTCTTTACCAGCTTGCTGCTTGTTTTATTAATCAATTTTCTCCAGACTAGTTTGAATCGTTGAGTGGATTTCTTTTAAGTGGGGAAAATAAAAGATAGAAGCTTGTTTTAGCTGCTGTTCATCAGAAGAAACAATTGATTTTTTTTTT
>JANTPZ010015596.1:0-12060 GCA_025593235.1 Vachellia pachyceras | reverse complement strand
GGACGTGTGAAGATGATTGTCTCTACTAAATTGTTAGTTTGTCTGTTTTTCTTACCCCTCCTTTTTAACCTCCAACTTTATGATCTAAATGTCTTCCTAAATTGTATATGATTAGTAAAATTGATTTAGATGCTTATTTATTCCTTAATATACTTGAAAATGGCTAGGCATCTCATATTGGGCTCTTGAAAACCCTGTATGTGCTGTTTAGAAAATGAGCTTTTCCCAATTATTGCTGTAATCACAAATCCATTGAGGGTTAATTGTGTCTTTTAGTTTGCTGTTGATTATTTCGTGTTTCTTACATTTTTTTTGCCAGCCCGTGTTTCTTACATTGGAGTTCAAGTTGAAAGTGGTTTTCGTAAGGCATTTGTGCTGCAGGTACCGTTAAAAGTGGTCTGTGGAAGACATTTCAATGAATTGTGTAACATCCGTATATTCCTGTGAGTGGAAATAGAGGGTAAGTCGGTAAATTATGTGATGATTTAATACCATGTATGTGGAAATATAGAAAGGAAAATGCCTCTAGACAAGAAAGATCATGATTGACTAAGTCCCTAGTCTTGAGGATTTTAAGTAAGAATGACTTAAGGGCAAAATAGTCATTTGGCTTACATGACAAGGGTAAAATGGTCATTTGATTAAAAAGGCTTAGGGCATAAAATGTCATCAAATAATAAGGATATTTTGGTAATTTGATCAAAAGTCAACCAAAAAGTCAAAGTTGACCAAAAATTCAAAGTTGATCAAAAATGTCAAAAGTCAACCAAGGGTAAAGTTAGAATTAAGGAATAGTAGAAAAAGTGATGGCATTTTGGTAATTAAGAAAGAAATAAGAAGGTGGTGGCATTTTCGTAAATAAGTGGAAGTAAGACAAGGTAATTGCATTTTCATAATTAAAGGATTTCGGAGTTAAGGACGATTGAGAACTAATTGTTTGAAGTAGCAGGAGTTCTCAAACGCTGGAGACTCGAATTGAGAAAAGTTTAGTTGGATCATAAAGTATTTAATAAAATTATTACCCGATATCTGGTGCGGGCAGTTTCAAAGTGCGGAGAATAACAGTGCCTGAAAGCCCTGAAAAAGAATTTTCTTAGAAAATTAATTATGGAAAATCCGGGAAGAATTTTGAGGAACGGAAAAGAGCTAGAGTATCAAAGAAAAATATAGAATTTTTCCATGTCCTTAAGTCAAATTGGCCGTGGGAGCTCGTTTTACGGTGTTGCACATAAATCGAGGAATCTTGACGAGTTACGAGGAAAACCTGGAGATGATTTGGGCTAGGACATGACTCCACCTAGGCAAGGAGGCCTCGGGAATGGCGCCACATGAGAGATAGAACCTCCGGAAAAGTAAAAAGAAAGTTACTCGAGTAAAGGTTACTTTACGGAAATGTATGCCACTTGATCAAGTAACTGGCCGGGCATAGGCCCAGTCAGCCCAACCAGACCGGCAAGGGAAGTCTGAAAAATACTTTTTCAGCAAGAAATAGATAGTTTGTTTTTAAAAAGAAAAAATAGAGAGAAAAAACAAAAAAAGGAGAGGAAACAAAAAAAGAGAAAGGAAAGAAGAAAAAAAGGGGAGGAGGAGTATTATTTTCTATTGGGAGCATCAAAGTTTCCGCTGCACTTACTCTTCACACAGTCTTGTATGTTCCCAATTTGAAGTGTAACTTGATTTATGTGAGTCAGTTGGCACGAGAAGAACGTTGTCATGCTGATTTTTTGCTACTCGTTATGTGTTTCAGGACCTGCTTACGGGGACGATGATTGGAGTGGCCGGTGTTAGATAAAGAAGGAAAATGTTCTGAATAGTCCTTACTATTGGATGTACCCTCAAAGGGTATTTATACGTTGTACAGAACCATAATTATATAATCATAATCATATCCCTAATTTATCTCCTAATATATCAACACTCCCCCTCAAGTTGGAGCATGGATATTAATCAAGCCCAACTTGTTACAAAGATAGTCGACCCGTATCCCAGTCAGAGTCTTAGTCAAAAGGTCGACTAATTGATCACCAGACCATACATGTCCTGTAGAGATGAAGTTCTCTTTGACTTTGTCTCAAACAAAGTGACAATCAATCTCGATAAGCTTCATTCATTCATGACACACAGAATTGGAGGATATGTGCAAGGTAGCTTTGTTATCACACCATAACATTGCTGGTAATGACGCACTATAACCGGTCTCCTTCATCAGTTGATAAATCCATACAATCTCTTCAGTTGATTGTGCCATAGCTCGATATTCAGCTTCAGCGCTCGATCGTAACACCACATCTTGTTTCTTACTCCTCCAAGAAACTAGATTTCCATTGACAAAGACACAATATCCTGTAGTAGGTCGTCTGGCTTTCGAACCACCGTAATCGGCATCACAAAAACATTCAATCTCAGTATGACCATGACTAGTATAAAGTATACCACGACCAAGCTCCCCTTTTAGATAGTGCAAAACATGCTCCAAGGCTTCCCACTGAGCTATAGTTGGTGCCATCATGAATTGGTTAAGGATACTAACGGCAAAAGTGATATAAGGACAAGTTACTGTAAGATAATTCAATTTTCCAACTAGCTTCCGATACCTCTTAGGATTCTCAAAAGACTTGATCTTCTCAGGATCAAGTTTGTTCCTCATATCTTTCGGCAATGTATCAAATGGTACTGTGCCATCAATATCAAGAAATGGGTTTGGATTCATAGGAATGCTGATTAGTGTAGCTCCGAGTTTTCCTGTTTCATCCAACAAATCAAGGACGTATTTCCTCTGTGTCAAGAGAATCCCTTTCTTACTTCTCATAACCTCTATTCCCAGAAAATACTTCAAGGGTCCCAAATCCTTTGTCTGAAAATGATAATTGAGGAAGGTCTTGAGTACAGCAATGCCCGAGGTATTGTCACCTGTGATTACAATATCATCGACATATACAACTAATAAAATAATACCAGCATCCGTCTGTTGGTAAAACACAAAGTGATCACACTTGCTTTGGTGCATGCCAAACTTTTGAACTACCGAGCTGAACTTGTCAAACCAAGCTCGCGGACTTGGCTTAAAACCATATAGAGATCGCTGAAGTCGGCATACCTTTCCATTCTCCCATTGAGTAACAAAACCTGGTGGTTGCTTCATATAGACCTCTTCATGTAAGTCACCATTCAAGAAAGCATTTTTGACATCGAGCTATGAAGTCCCCAATCATAAGTAGCAGCCAAAGATATGAAAAGACGAACAGAAGAGAGTTTTGCCACCAGGGAGAGAGTCAATGCCATATGTCTGAGCATACCCTTTCGTAACAAGGCGAGCCTTAAGACGTTCTACAGTACCATCGGCCTTTGTCTTAACTGTGAATACCCACTTGCATCCAATTGCCTTCTTCCCCGTCGATAAATCAACCAGAGACCAAGAACCAGCTTGATCAAGAGCCATCATCTCTGCCTCTATAGCAGCATGCCAACCCGGATGAGCTAAGGCTTGATGAAGGGTTATAGGAAGGGAGATGGAATCTAAAGAGGTAACAAAAGAGTAGGAGGTAGGAGACAAATTTTTGTAAGAAACATAGGAAGAGATGGGATGGTGCAAGTTTGTTTACCTTTACGAAGAGCAATGGGCAAATCAGTTGAATCAGAAATTGGCTTAGGTACAACAACTGGATCTAAAATAGAGTTAGAAGTAGGGATGACAAGGTATTGGCTTGGATCTGATGACATAGCGAAGTCTGTGAGGTCATGAATTGGAGAGTCGATACTACCTTCCTTGGATCGTCTATGATAGACATGAATATCTGGTGGTTTGGCTTATGCCAGAACTAGAGCTAGAACTTTATACACTAAGAGATCATCAACAACATCGGCGAATGGGAAGAATGCAGTAGACTCATGAGGAGAATACTGATTTAGGGGGAGACACTACTAAACAATTAAAAGTCTATACAAGACGACGCAAAGTCAGCAAGGTTCATCAACCTCCCAACACACTCTAAGAGTCGGAACTAGAGGTAGGTTCGGATAAGGTACAAAAGGTGAGTACGGAAAGTCATAATGATCTTGACCTACCTATCGCAGTCCAAAAGCAGCCTAGGATGTGTACTAGACATCCTATTGAAAAGTTTGTTTTGTATCAGGTGCTTTCCTCAAAATATAGCTCATTTATCTCTCATCTTGATAAGGTCAGGATCCCAAATAATATTGATGAAGCCTTAGCTAGCATAAAATGGAGACAAGCTGTGATGGAAGAAATGAGGGCCTTAGAGAAAAATGAAACTTGGGATGTGGTGGATCTGCCCAAAGGCAAGAAGGCTGTAGGATGTAAGTGGGTATTCACACCCAAATACAAGGTAGATGGAAGTCTTGAGAAATACAAGGCAAGATTAGTTGCACAAGGTTTCTCTTAGATTTATGGTACAGATTATACAGAGACTTTTGCCTCTGTTGCAAAACTAAACACAATCAGTGTCTTGTTATCACTTGCTGCTAATCTAGATTGGCCATTGCATTAGATGGATGTCAAAAATGCTTTCCTAAATGGTGGATTAAAGGAAGAAGTGTATATGAAAATGCCTCCGGGCTTTCTTGAGAAAGGGGCAAGCCGAGTATGCAAACTGAAGAAGTCATTGTATGGATTAAAACAATCCCCCCGAGCATGGATTGAAAGGTTCATTCGAGTCGTAAAGTCACAGGGCTACATAAAGGGACAAACTGATCACACCATGTTCGTCAGGCATTTAAATGGGAGGATAGTAGTTCTTACAGTATATGTCGATGACATTGTCCTTACAGGTGATGACCCACTGGAGATCGATCGTCTTAAGGGAGCATTAAACCAAGAATTTCATGTTAAAGATTTGGGAGAAATGAAATACTTTCTTGGTATGGAAGTTGCAAGGTCAAGGAAGGTTCCATATCTCACAAAGAAAATATATCCTGGACCTTCTAAACATGAATGTTAGGATGCAGGCCTAGTGACACTCCCATACGAACTGACAAAATTAACAATGATGCAGAACTTGGGAAGGCTGTGGACATCGGACGATATCAGAGAATGGTTGGGAAGTTAATTTACTTATCTCACACTCGACCAGACATGGTATTTACTGTCAGCATGGTAAGTCAACATTCTCACGATCCTAGGCAAAAGCGCCTGAATGAAGTTTGCAGGATCCTCAGGTATCTAAAGGGCTCTCCAGGGCTTGGTTTACTTTTTAAGAAAACTGATCATAGAGGAGTAGACATGTTTACACACGCTGTCTGGGTAGGTGATCAAGAAGATAGAAGGTCCACTTCAGGGTACTTCACATTCGTCTGGGGAAAACTTGTGACATGGAGAAGCAAGAAGCAGAGTGTAGTAGCAAGGAGTAGTGCTGATGCGGAATTCATAGCAATAGCGCTTGGTGTTTGCGAAGGGATTTGGGTCAAAAGAGTTCTTGAAGAATTGAAGATGGTTGTAAATATACCTATCAAGCTCTATTCAGACAATATGGAGGCCATTAATATCTCTCACAACCAAGTCCAACATGATAGGATAAAACATGTGGAAATAGCAGACACTTTACAAGAGAAAAGGTCGATGAAGGAATAATTGAGATTAAGTATATACCATATCGAGAGCAAACAACAGATGTTCTCACCAAAGGCCTTGCCCGATACAAATTCGGATACTTCATTGGCAAGTTAGACATGATCAACATCTATGCACTAACTTGAGGGGGAGTGTTGGTAGTTTGTTAGCTGATTTAATGGGATTTTTCTGTTTCTGTTTCAAAAGAGATAGATTATAGGATATTTTTATCTGATTTTACAGTTTTTGTTACATTCTCATTCGTGTATATATGAAGGTATATAGTTCAGTTGAATCTCAATCTGAATAACAATTTTTATCAGATTCTACAATAGTGTTCAACTTATCTCATCAGAAAATGAAGATTATATGAATATCTTCTCTTTGATGTAGGTATAGTCAGGAGGAAAATGAAAATAGATATTCTAATATTTGTTTTAACAGGAATGGTTTTCATAACTTCCTTTGGATATTTCTTATGGAAAAAAGTATCAGAGCAACAAGGTGATTTTTGGTTTCACTATAAGACCACATTATAGGGATCAATGGTTTTGTTTATGATTGTTTAGTACCCGCATTATAGAAATATAAGTAATATAACATAAATATAAGAAATATAACAGCATACAGCAAGGAAAACAAGTTACAAAAAAGTTAATTCTATGTAAAATCTAATAATAATTTTTCTGGGGGGTAATTATTGTTAGTTTTTAACTTACATTTAATAAATAATAAGGTAGATAAGTCCTTGTTTGAAAACTGAAGTCAGATTTCTCCTTTTATTTTTACTCTCTTCTTTTATGATGCGATCCGGCCTAAAATGCTGATTATTTAGGCCTAAATGAATCCCTCTATGTATAATCCATGGTCCAAGGCTCCAAGCCTTGTAATATGAAGCCTCTAAGCCCAAAATATGATATGCATGTCCACTTTCAGCCCAAATCAAATTAGTTACATCCATAGAGTCTTCATTCTCATTTGATGTGTCAAACTGGATCGCATCATTCCCCTCTCCTCAAACGGATTCATCCTCGAATTTTCACTTGGAATTTTTAACAGCTCTTTGTAATCTGATGGATACGTCCTGTTGGATTGCATCATTTTGTAACAAGGGAGGGAATGGGAGATAGAGATAGAGAGAGCACATTTTTTTCATGTAGAAAGGATGCAAAGAAACCTCATACTCTTGGGAATCTATAGAACAGTTGAGTTTCATCATTTTGATACAGATTATATGTATGGTTAACTCATCTATAGTAACATGGTATTAGAATAGGCACATACGCTTTTGAATGAAATTATATAGGAAAAGATGGGTAAATCACAGGGGAAATGCATATGCAAATTTACAACAGCAAGGTGATAATGAACTTGAAGCCAGTCTATAATCAAGAGCTATCATTGTTAGATTTTAGAATAATGGCAACTGCAATAGACAACTATGACTTGGGAAATAAACTTGGACAGGGTGGTTTTGGTCCAGTTTACAAGGTAATTTTTCCTCAATATTTTTTGTAAATTTATCATCTTTCAAAACACAACAAATAGCATTTTTTTAAATAATCTTGTGTGTGTTTAGGAATTCCGTCGGGAGAAAGGAGTTAAGGATTTTGAGATGATTTTATGGATTTCGAGATGCTTTTTACCGATTTCAAAATACTTTTTATGGATTTCGAGATGCCTTTTATCTTGGCTTGTCTGCCTGTTGGGAAAATGGGATTTCCAAACATGCACTTTATTGCAGGGAAAGTTTGAAGATGAGCAGTAAATTGCAATTAAAAGATTATCAAGATCATTTGGGCAAGGTATGGAAGAATTTATCAATGAAGTGGAGTTGATTTCTAAGCTTCAACACCAAAACCTGGTTAAACATCTTGGTTGTTGGCATGGAAGGAGAAGAGTGAACAAAAGTTTGGATGCACATATCTTTAGTTAGTGTCCAATTTTGTGCATATCGTGGTTTACTAAATTGGATGTTTCTATATCACCAAAAAGAAATGGGATGTTTCTATAACTTCTATGTTTCTTTCATCACCTTTTCTTAAAATAATCTTTTCTAGATCCACTACAACAAAAATCCTTAGATTGGGTGAAGCGCTTCAACGTAATTGGAGGAATAGTTCAAGGACTACTCTATCATCACAGAGATTCAAGATTAAGAATTATACATAGAGATTTGAAGGTAAGTAACATATTACTAGATGAAGGAATGAATCCAAAGATTTCAAATTTCAGGTTAGCTAGATGTTTTGGAGGCGTTGAATATCAAGCAAAAACTAAAAGAATTGTTGGAACATATTAAGTATTCATTTTCCTTTGGCTATGATAATAATATAAGTGGCATATTGAGAGCTCAAAGATGTATTGTTTAAATGCAGTGATTACATTTCTCTAGAATATGCAACAGAAGGACTCTATTAGGAGAAATCTGATATTTATAGCTTTAGTATTTTGGTGCTAGAGATTATCGTGGCAGGAAAAAATACTAGCTTTTACGAAGATGCAGAATATTTCACACTTTTAGGATCTGCAAGTCTCACCATTTGTACTTCCTTTCAAATAATAACTCTAGAATCCTTTGACAAGAAGGGTGAAACATCAACTTGTAAGAGTTTTAATTCTTTCTTTTTTGGGTCAATTTTTTTAGGTATGGAAATTATGGATAGATGGCAATGTTATACCTCTAATAGATCCACAAATATATGATCCAAGCTTTGGCAAGAATATGTTGAGGTGCATACATATAGGTCTTCCATGTGTGCAAGAGCTTGCAAAAGACAGGCCCACTATGGCCTTTGTAATGTCAATGCTTCAAAGCGAGATTACGGATATCCTCTGCCAAGCCAACCTGTATTCATCTTCAGGCAAACGATGAATTTTGCTGCATGGAATTCTCCAAACAATGATGCCTTATTTTCCATTGATAATGTAACAATCTCAAAATTTGAGGGGAAATAGATAGGATTGTTTTATGTTTCTGGTTCATTTGAATGATCTAAAACATATTTGTAATTGACATATATTTTCAAGATCTTCAACAGGGTCGGTATAAACCTTGTAAGTGAACACTTATATCCCATGTTCCCTCCTTCAAATGCTAGTTTGTGTATGCAATAAGTGATTTGTGCTTGTTCTGTGCACTATATATCGATATATTTTCACGAACTTATTTATGCTGCCGGTGTTGCAAAACGGTATGTCATTAATAAGAACTGCGCAAGTAATGTGATCAAGGACAAATTATATATTCCGAGTATCAGGCAAACAAACACAAAGATCAGAAGACAAAAGGGAGGCCAGTATTTCCATTCGGAAAATAGACCAGGACCTCTCTTCAAAATGCCACTTCTTGTTTGCCTTCTACTTAGCCCTTGCTTGCTTTTAATTTGTGCTTCCACTACTTGATAATCTCAGAAGTTCGTCAAGCGTCAGTTTCCCCATTCTGTTCACTGCCTTGTCATATATTCCCATCTCTCACAAGATATCCAACAGGGTATGAAGCTGCACAAGCCGTTTGATATGTTTTCTGTAATTTATTTGTGTTCATGTCCACTCCTTCAAATGCTCAATTGTGCTATATATGGACCAGTTTGTTTATGGTTGTAGTTTCAATCAAGAAAGTTGTGGTAACGCTCTTAAACATATATTATCTCCGATCCTTAATATAAGATCTAGTTTATAGAGTTAATTGTAATACAAACTAAATCTTATATTAATAATGAGAGGTAGTATTAAACTTTGCCATGTTTTTTATTTGATTATTTTCTTATGCTTTTAAATTTTGAATTAAAGTATTTTTCCATTGTTTCTATCTTCTGTCAAAAAATCTATGAATTCACCAATATTCATTCACAAACCAGAATACATATAAATGCTTAAATATCAAGAGTTGGCAGAGACTCAAAACGTAACCAACAAAATTATATATAATCATATCACACGGTATATAAAGGTTTTGCTTGCTGTAATATCTCTTTTAATTAAGAAAGCTAAATATAAGGCTCCTTGATAAAGAGTCAACATCTTCAACAGTTAGCAATCAGTGTATATAGAAAGTTTCTATCATTATGGATTAGAAACTTAATATAGACATTAAAAGCAGTGCCCCACAATAAGAAGATTGATAGTGCATCTTCAATGCAGTCATATATATCACTGTACCGTAGTGACTCAAATTGGAGCATAGATTATCAATCTCTATCAAGATTGGCTGGTCAACTAAGTAAGTTGCTTGAACTCAAATTGGCTTCCGGATCACACTCATTTCATCCTTCTCTTGTTCAAATCTCATGTAGGAATATGACTTATTGAAAAATTTATTTGAAGATGGGATGGTATAATTTTCGTCCTTCGTTTTTCCATTTTTTTTTTTGAAAAGGGAACTATTCACTCTGTTTTCATCAAGGTCTAATTGGCCGTTGGAGGAAAGCCACATTATTCCAACCCAATCTCCATAGAGAGAGAGAGAGTGTGTGTGTGTGTGTGTGTTAGAGAACGTAGGTATCACGTCCTTTCCTCATCAATCTTTGTTTAGGTTTAAAAATAAAAGAACAAAGTTTTGTAATATATACAAAATTCTCTATGGCTACATTTACCCTTTGGCTTTGTCTATCAAAGTTACCGCAAGTAAGCATTGTATGGTTTGGAATGTAGATTTATTTGACCGACAAATATTTCCAATAGGTGGGGTTGATTTGTACATACGTTTAGCCCACTCAGAACTAGGTATTGTGTTTTCTCTCACACATGTGCTTGACACCCAAAAACAAGGCTTCAAATTTAATTTAAGGATGATCTATTTTATCTTATGACTATTCACATTAAATCTCCATGTACATCATAGCTTATTTCAAATTTGTATGATTAAGTTCTTCATTAGAATCATAACATGGGCTTTTTTTCTTTTATGTAGTCAACTAGCATGTGTTGATTTCAAAAAATAAAGGAAAGAAAAGTATGACTGAAATTGACAACAAATATTTGGGGGGTTTTTTATTGTTTTATAACCTGTTCTAGTGATAATACTACAGATATAGTGTTGAACTTATCTCATCAGAAAATGAAGATTATATGAATATCTTCTCTTTGATGCAGGTATAGTCAGGAGGAAAATGAAAATAGCTATTCTAATATCAGTTTCGACAGGAATGGTTCTCATAACTTCCTTTGGATATTTCTTATGGAAAAAAGTATCAGAGCAACCAGGTGATTTTTGTTTCACTATAAGACCACATTATAGGGATCAATGATTTCGTTTCTAATTGTTTAGTACCTGCATGATATAAATATAAGAAATATAACATAAATATAAGAAATATAACAGCATACATCGAGGAAAACAAACAAGTTACAAAAAAGTTAATTCTACTTAAAATCTAATAATAATTTTTCTGGGGGGTAATTATTGTTAGTTTTTAACTTACGTTTAATAAATAATAAGGCAGATAAGTCCTTGTTTGAAAACTGAAGTCATATTTCTCCTTTTAATTTTATCTCTCTTCTTTTGTGATGCGATCAGGCCTAAAATGCTAATTATTTAGGCTTAAATCAGTCCTTTTATGTATAGCCCATGGTCCAGTCTTGTAATATAAAACCTCTAAGCCCAAAATATGATTTGCATGTCCATTTTTAACCAAATCAAATTAGTTACGTCCTTAGAGTCTTCATTCTCATTTGATGTATCAAACTGGATCGCATCATTCCCTCTCTCCTCAAAAGGATTCATCCTCGAATCTACATTTGGAATTTTTAACAGCCCACTGTAATCTGATGCATACGTCCTGTTTGATCTCATCATTTTGTAACAAGGGATGGAATGGGAGACAGAGACAGAGAGAGCTCATTTTTTTCATGTAGAAAGGATACAAAGAAACCTCATACTCTTGGGAATCTATAGAACAGTTGAATTTCATCATTTTGATACAGATTATATGTATGGTTAACTCATCTATAGTAACCTGGTATTAGAAAAGGAACATACGCTTTTGAATGAAATTATATAGGAAAAGATGGGTAAATCACAGGGGAAATGCATACGCAAATTTACAACAGCAAGGTGATAATGAACCTGAAGCCAGTCTATAATCAAGAGCTATCATTGTTCGATTTTAGAACATTGGCAACTGCAACAGACATGACTTGGCAAATAAACTTGGACAGGGTGGTTTTGGTCCAGTTTACAAGGTAATTTTTCCTTCTCTCTTTTTTGTAAATTTATCATCTTTCAAAACACAACAAATAGCATTTATTTTAAATAATCTTGTGTGTGTTTAGGAATTCCGTTGGGAGAAAGAAGTTACGGATTTCAAGATATTTTTTGTCTTAACTTGTCTGCCCGTTGGGAAAGCGGGATTCCCAAACATGCACTTTATTGCAGGGAAGGTTTGAAGATGAGCGGTAAATTGCAATTAAAAGATTATCAAGATCATCTGGGCTGGGTATGGAAGAATTTATCAATGAAGTGGAGTTGATTTCTAAGCTTCAACACCAAAACC
>JANTPZ010015594.1:0-15062 GCA_025593235.1 Vachellia pachyceras | reverse complement strand
TTAAAAAAAAATAATAAAAGGGACGAAACGACGTCGTTTCGTCCCTTATCAAACAAAAAAATAACAACCCGGGGAACTCGCCTAACCCGGCGGGTTCCCCGGGTTGGCCCCGGGTTGGTCCGGTTCAATCCGGGTTGGTCCGGGTTGAACCAACCCGGGGTCAAATGTCAGCCCGGACCGGTTTTCCGGCCGGTTCGCCGGTTTCCGGCCCGAACCGGCCGGTCCGGTCCGGTTTTCATCACCATGGTTTTAAACTAACTTCTTTTGAGACTCAGAACGTTTCCTAGTAAATACAATTTCAAAGTATTATAAATTTTCTTTCTTTTTCGAGAAGATTTTCAGCTAGTGTGATGTAACTCACGATGTGATTAGAAATATCTTCCGACCATTTACAAATGCTTATAATCTTATCTAATTTTAATTAGTTAAACTTTATCGTAAAAAGTTAAAATTATCAACACATGTTCATAATCTAATTGTCCATTTTCACCTCATAGTTTAAAAAAGTTTATACAATTAAGCAGAGTAGCAGTAGTAATATTAAAATGGAATTGCACTTATTGTGCCAGTTTAGGAAAGCGGTAGAGAAATACTTTTACGCAAGTCGAGGTAAATATGCGAAAGAGATTACCTCGTTTTGCAGAAAAACACTGTTAAACGTACGTTTGGCTTTTACAATCGCTTTGTCAAACAAACACATTGTAATGGCATGCAAAAGTTCAAAGGCTTTTTGGCAGGTTTAGTTTCCACATCTTAATTTCAAAACGTAAAAACTACATTATGTATATTTGGAAATCTGTTGGAAGAAAGTAGTTTACGGATTTTGAGATGATTTTACAGATTTTAAAATATTTTTTTACG
Organism: Vachellia pachyceras; assembly: GCA_025593235.1. Lineage (NCBI taxonomy): Eukaryota > Viridiplantae > Streptophyta > Magnoliopsida > Fabales > Fabaceae > Vachellia > Vachellia pachyceras. The sequence goes on along the minus strand of JANTPZ010015594.1, from coordinate 14,201 downwards.
GATTTCAAGATACTTTTTACTGATTTCAAAATACTTTTTATCTTACTTTACATGTACCGTTTGAAAAAATTTTCCCAACATGCATGTTGTTTTAGATGCTGGTTGTAAAAAGTGCAATGTAGTATATTTACAAAAGTACATTTTAGTTTTCACATCTTATATTTTTTTGGTCGTACTCTGGTTTTTTTCCTCCTTATTAAAAAAAGAAGAAAATTAAAAAAAATTGTATTTTATCTCCTCAATTTAACTCAAATACTGTTTCAGAAAAACCCAACTGTCTTTCACCAAAAAAAAAAAAAGCCAACTGCCTGTGCCTGAGCGCGCTAAACGTCTTGCAATTTACAAATATCATATAAATGTTTGAATCTCCCTCTCACTGATAACTCAGAAGCTAAGCTTAACAGAGCTTCGATTCATCGGCAATGTCTACTTCCAAAATGGGAACCAGGAAACGAGGATCCGAACCTGATCTCGCCAAATCGGACAAGAAGAAACACGTCGGAGAGAATTTCGAGTTCGATTTTGATCTCTCCGAGTACGTCTTCGGATAACAGTTTCCCTTCGTCTTTGATTTTCCTTTGCTGGAGTTGTAGTCTGAAATATCCTAAGAAATTCGAATCATGGCGATATATTTGTCAGTGATCTCAAAGGAGTCATGAGTGCGCTGCAACATATAAGAGAGAGGGCTCAGAAGGACGATCAGAAGAAGAACGAAGAGACGATAAGCAGGTATTGCGATGCCTTGAGATCATAATTGAAGATTTTGTTCCATTATGTGCTCTAATGTAGTATTTAGTGTTCGGAAGGTGTATGCATTTTTGTGCGTTCTAGCATTTGGTCTTGTATAGTGAAATTCATAAATCAGTGCACTCTGTTTCAGTAAAGTTGCATAATCCTATACTTTCTACTTCGAGAAATGTGCTTCTTAGAAACTTAAAATCCTATAATTACGATGCCTTGAGATTGATTAATGAAAACTTCGCTGCCAAGGCTTTGTGAGTTGTGCTTTCTGTTTGTGACAGCGTGGCAGCTGAAATAAAGTCTTCGATTGAGGAATTGAAGTCCAAATTTGAGAATGATAGGTAAACTTGAGGCCATCTAATTCCAAATTCAGTGATTGACTTCCTAAATCGCTTTCTAACATACTGTGTCATGTTTGATCGCACTAACCAAGGATTTTCCTCCTTATCTCTTCTTTACATTGTCAGACAAGGTTTCGCCAAGGCACTTTCAAAGAGTTCCAAAGACGTATGTGATAATTGCTAGCAACCAATATGATTGATTTAAGTCATAAGAAAGGAATTACATGTTACATGGAATTCATTTTGTTTGTTTGTTATCTTGCAGTGTGAGAATTCCTTGAAGAATGAAACGGCAAAATTTCAATCACTACACGAGAAATTTTCCAAGGAGAAAGCCACCCATTTACAGGCCTTGAAAGGTACATACACAGCTGTTATTATCAACAGCTCTGAAATAATTTGTTTTAGTTCCTCCCGTCCTATAAAAAACAGAAATATGACAGCAGCTTCAACATCTACCATTTTAATTCCATATGAAAAGCAGTGTTCCTTTTGCAATTACATTTATAATATTCAAGTAGAGATAATAAACAAAGGTGTGAACCAACATGGAACAGTTTCAGATTATTAAAACACTGGAACTCTTGATAAAAAAATTATGCTTCTTGTGTCATGTATTAAGTGCAAGTGAAGTTTATTTTCGGATCTTCAAGTGCCAATACCGGGGTTAAATTGGAAAAGAAGTAATGACATGTCTTGTATTGCCTGTTATCAGAGCTGTTTATTTTGTCTTAGGATCTATCTTGGTACAAGGAATAAAAAAGGATCAATGATGGTATCTGAATCACATTTATTAACTATTTAATACTTTTACCTGCATCAGTTTCAGAAGGCAAGGGAGCCGATCTTATTATTCAAGTCATTATCTTGCAAGATTTCACTTGCATGCAGAGTTCATATCCATGATCAATCATCATCCCATTAGCTCGCTTTCAGAATAAATTTGGACATGTTTTAAGCACCCATAAACTACTCTTAGCTTGTTAGATTAATTGTCTCTGTTTCTAGATATATTCTCTAAATTTGAGGAAGAGAAGGAAAAGCTGTTCTCGAGATACGAACAACTGAGTAAGCTATAAGGCTCATTTCGTCTTTCTGGTGAAAATTGATAGGAACCTGAAGCCACTATAAATATCTTCTTTAAATCCTTTCTTTGTGGACATTAATCACCATTTCAGGAAAGAAGGAAAGAAATATGATATATGAACAAGAAAAAGCCTGCAATGATAAAATTGCCAAACTGGAGGAGTCCTTGAAAAAGAAGAAACAGGTATATATGCTAATAATAGGTGTTGAGTTCTTGGATTTGCAACCACTTTCCCTCCAACATTTGTTAGCTAGTTTATGCCCGCTACAGAACAAAGCTCACCTTTACAGGCAGAAACATTTAAATAATTCATTTTGATCACGCAGGATGACAAAACTTTCAGCATTCTGAGAAAAACTCTTGGAACGTTTATGGATAGTGCATCAGATGAGGATTTCCCACCTGATGAATGAAGACTGCCACAATGCTAGTACTAGCCACTAGGGAAATCTTTTATTCAGCCTCTGACTCTGTTCCATTTGCTTGGATATGTAATTAGAGATAAACTTTATATCGAACTATTTTTCTTTGTTTAACACCTCCCATTGACCATTAGATGTTGAATTTGTAGTGCACAGCCACGGAACTTCAAAATCTTATGCGTGTTTACTCTTTCGCTTTTAGTTTTTAGGAGGACAAAACTGGCTACAAACTTTATATATTTGTTATCAGTTTTTTAATTATATGTTTTTGCAGATGAGTTCATAGTTTAGCAGTTGGATATCACATAATTATTTTTTTAAAATATTTTCTGCAAATTTGTTTTTTATTAAAAAAACGATATCCTAAGAATTTGAGTTGTTGCCTTTTCTCCTTAGTTTTGAGATGCCTGAGGGGGAGGATGCAATATTTCTCCTACGTATATAACTGAAAAAGAATGGTGAATTTTTAATTAATATACATCCAACACCAAAATTTTTAGAAATACAAAAAATATTTATGAATGTTTAAAATTGGAGTAAAAATATTATGATAGTTAACTATACTTGTGAATATATGCCAACACCATTACATGTGTCAAAATGCTTGTGAATATTTAACTATACTTACATTTTTTACTCATATATTAATTGGTATTTTCGTATTTTCAAAAAATATACTGTATTAACGGCTTTTTTTTAGTAAAAACTTAGGCTATGTTTGGTTTGACGGAGGGGAAAGGAAGGGGATGGATAGGAGGGAATGGGAAGGAATGGAAGGGTATAAAGTTACCTTGTTTGGTTTAGTTAAAGGGGAAGGAAGGTGAATGATTTTTAATGATTCTTTGTTTGGTTCAGGAGGGGAAGGGAGGGAATTTAATAATTAATTTACTATTTTACCCATGTATGTTGATTTATATTTATTTACTTATACAATTTATTTAAATTAGTTTTCACTCAAGAAAATTAATCTCTTCTTCTATTTAATTAATTTAAACAATTATTAAGGTGCTTCCTCATATAATTTATTTAAATAATTAATGAGCAAAAGGGAAAAGTTGATGTTAAAGAGAAAAAATAATTAATTACATATTTTTTAATCTACCATTTAATTTAAAAAGTTTTATAAATGATAGAATTCATCCTTTGCTGTAATTGTTCAATATCACTTTCCCATCTGGAACCACTCCAACCTCCATGGAAGATGACGAGGCCTAAACTCTTTCGCGTTAGCTAAAAATCAAGGTTGAAATGTAATGAATTGCTTTGTACTGGCACAATGCCGTCGGTGCTAGAATTGTTTTGCTCTTGAGCTTCGGCCTTCGAATCCACCGGTCCGAAATCTAGATCTAGGCATGACTCCATTTCGGGAAACATGTACTCACCGAAAAGAGATGAAGGAATCAGTGGAATAACAAAAATATTGTAGGGGTATTTTAGTCTAATATTTTCATTCCCCTCTAAAACCCCCCAAATTGGAGGGATCAAAAAGAGAGGGAGGGAAGGAGAGAGAGAAGATTATTTTTCATCCCCTCCTCTCCAAAAAATTCAAATCAAACAAAGGGGGTCTCATTAAACCTCACATTCCCCTCCCTTCCCCCAACCAAACAGGCCCTTAGAGTATTTTTCATGGCAACGCAGTGTTTTTCTCTAAAACCAAAAGTAACAGTGTATATATTGAAAAGGAAGTTCTTTTTTTTTTTTGCCAAATATTGAAAAGGAAGTTCACCTGGAAGTCTGGAATCTCCATACACGGACCACGGGTTTAAATCATATCCTCATATATGCATAACGGTGGGACCCAACATATTATCTGGAAAGATATACACAGTATACACACAACGAACATTTCCCCGCCTTGCTTCGCATCATCCTCTCATCTTCCTTCCCTTCACTTCTGCTTTTGCTTCTACTACTGTCTGTAGCATGAATTTCATTTGATTGTCAAATCGGAACAAGGAGCCTCTGAGTTACTAACAGAGAGAAAATGACCTGTGCGGGGGCCGTCTTCACCATCTCTCCCAGCTCGGCTTTAATCCCCCATTCTCATTCCAGCCGACGATCTACCCTTCATCTTTCGTCTCGTTCATCTTCAGCTTTATTCATTCGCTGCTCCACTTCTAGTTCGGAGGCTGCCCCAGGTGAGATTACGAGTCTTGATCATTCTGCACAGAATTTCCTGCTGTAATGTCGATATATATGTGTGAGTGTGTGCGCGCGCGCGCGCGCGCGATTAGCAAGTTTTCTTGTTGAAATTGAAGTTGCTGTAAAAGATTTGGGATTCAGTTATGAACTGTCATGTTTTTATTGGTATAAGTTTATCATGTGGGTTAATTCCATGACCATAACAGTTGTGAAGATTAAAGAGGACTGCTTTTTTATGTGTCCTGTTGCCCTTTTTCTGCTAATTAGAGTTAAGGATCCTGATGATAGTCATATTTGAGCCTGGCATTGTTGTGTCTTTTTGTTATAAGATGAACAATTTTGAAATGTGTCAAAAAGTTAAATGTTTGATTTGTTTCCAGGAGTGTTTACGTGGGGGCTAACCGGCTAAGTTCATAAATTTATATGTACTTATGTAGGTAGGGCAAAACGTGCATTTTTATTGTAATTCTTATGTAGGTATTGAAAAACGTGCATTTTTATTGTAATTCTTCTACTTATTAAATTTCGTTTTTATGGGTTCCTTATGCAGAGAAACTTGTAACTGTTGATGGTTCTCCTCTGACGGGGGGTGCATACGATTTCTCTCAAGCAACAACGTCACTAACTAACGAGTCTATCTCTTCGTCGAAGACTGTGATTCTTATAAGACATGGTCTTAGCACTTGGAATTCGGAAGGCAGGATTCAGGTTCGTGATTTTTCCTTTAAAGCATCTCCTCTCTTCTGCCTTGTAGTATTTAGAGAGTGTGTGGATAATAATAATACTGTCATTATATAGTTCTACCTCCTTCACGTCTGTTGTTGAAATATTTTTTAGATTACTATAACTGTTCAATACTTAAATTGCTGATATATGCACAGGGAAGTTCAGATTTATCAGTACTAACAGAAACTGGAGAGAAGCAAGCAGAGAGGTGCAAGAAGGCCTTGGAAAATGTATATTTTGATCAGTGCTTTTCAAGTCCAATATCTCGTGCCAAGGTTAGGGATAGGGGAAACTTAATTCTAAAGGTTGCTAATATGGATTTTCATTTTTACTAAACATGTTTTGGGATTTTGATGTAGCAAACTGCTGAGATCATGTGGCGGGGGAGGGAAAAACCACTTGTTTTCCTTGATTCACTCAAGGAGTTGAGTCTATATCATCTTGAAGGCATGACAAATGGTAAGATTTCTCTGTTGGTTGAAAATGCTCAGCAACTTCACTTTATACAGTATATTTATGTCAACAATCCATTCTTGGTGAAGTTAAGTGTAGTCTCATAAAATGCTACCACCTCGAGTCCTAAATGTAAGAGCTGGTTGAGAGGATTGATTTGATTCTAAATATAATACTTCAATCCACTTGGTCTCCAATATTTATAATTTTTCCAAAGTATCCTTGTTGATTGTACATATTGAGGAGTTCTCACCATGGGGGTAGTTCCAATATGATTAAAGATGATGGTTTAAGAAACCAACACAGATTTGTTACAAATAACTAATTTAACTAATTTTTTAATATTCATAAATTAGTTATTTAGCTTTTATATTAAGTACTGGACAGAGTATTAAATATAATTTGTATGTCACTGTTGGATACAACCTATATTCTTTCCTACAATTTTGAAGCATAACCTGAAACAGTGTATTCCTGGTTTGGAGGCAGCGGATGCTAAGAAAATATATTCAGAAGATTATACAAGCTGGAGAGAAGATCCAGCAAAGTTTTTCATAAATGGTAGATACCCTCTAAGAGATCTCTGGGTAGATGCAAGGAATGCTTGGAAGGACATCTTATTGACGCCTGTAAAGAACTTCTCGTTATTATTGTCATTTACTTTTTGTAAGTAAAAATTGTTAAAGCAACATACAAGTTTTTATCTCATTCATCAGGGAAAAAGCTTTCTTATTGTGACTCACAAATCTATATTGAGGGCACTGACTTGCACTGCCTTAGGTCTGGGCACAGAGAGGTGAGTTTTTATTGGTGTTGTAATTTCAAATTTAGTTGAGTAAAAGCTTTCAATATCTAAGTGCTGTGATCTCAAGTTTTGTTGGTGGTGTTAGTAAATGACTACTTCTGACTTCTGAACTTAACTTGTACTGATTATTCTCCTAGTTAAAAGTAGTAGAAAGCTTTAGCTTTGTCATGCAGTGCAAAGCTTTCTTGCTATTGCTTTTGCTCAAAGTATCTGCTTCATGAGATATAGCACTCTTTTCTGGTATTTTCTGGATTGATGAGATGTAGAAGGAGGATTTTGATATGGTATGAATAGAAATATGATACAAAGTCATTTTATAACCTTCAAGTGGGTGTTCAGATTAGATTATTTTAAGTGATTTTGCATTATATGAGATTCATAAGTGGAGTATATTAGCCTATCTGAAATGTCAAACTCGTTTGCATGTGCGTGTTGAAGCAACTTTCAGATGCATTATTTCCGTGAAGTCGCTAGTTTCTTGACACTAATGACTTTGAATCTTGATGTGCAGGTTTCGCGCACTTGATATCAACAATGGTGGTATATGCAAGTTCAGCGTCAATGTGAGAGGCGAAGCTATGCTTCAGGCTTTGAACTTGACGGCTCACATGTACACTGATAATGTCTATCCTCCTAACTGAAATTTCTTGAGCAAGTTCTCATTCAACCGTGATGACACAAAATGAAATGCGACTATCATCGCATATTCAAAATGTTGTGGGAAATTGTGGTTCTAACAATGCCGCATCCAAGGAAGGAGGATCCGACCATTAAAAGAGGCAAGTCAATTCTTCATCAGTGAGAGACTATGGAGCAACAAAAAAACAGAAGGGAAAGTTTGTGGGATCCATTTCCACCCCATTTAACAGACCCATAGGAATTGAAAGTAGAACGTGGGCACCTTACACTGTAAATTCCATTGCGAGTGTAATGAGCTCGTTACATGACTTCTTCCTTCTTTAACAAGATATTTTAAACATTCATGTTTGCTTCACTCAAAACTGTTTGTTCCATGTTATTATTTGCTTCATCAACAATATTCTTGGTATGTGTTAAACAATTTTAAATGTTTTGTTACTATATTTTCTTTCATAGATGTTGTGTTGTTTCTCTCTCTCTCACATACATTATGAATCTTATCTTTTATTACATTTGACCAGTTGACCACATATTTTGAGAGATTTTGTATACTTTTTTAATATGGTTATTTTGGATTAGATTCGAACATTATTGTACGGATAACTCTTAAACATGTTTAGTAATCAGATGCCCTTCAACTACCAATACATGGTGGTCCTAGCAGATACTTCTGATCATGTCAGTAAGTTTTGTTCGGGGGCATAGATTGCTTAAAATGCCGAAAAATGTTGAAGTCTTTTTAGTTTCCACCGTCTTTCATGGCAATTTTTCATGGAAGCCACACAGTTAAAGCACCAGGTTGCAGAAGGACCTCCACGATCTGAAGAATATCGAGCTTTACTCCGCGCAGGCCCGCGTTTGTGGCTCCTCCGACAAGCCCATGCCCATCTTGTCGTCTCCGGCTGCCACCGGAGCCGAGCTCTCTTGACGAAGCTCATCATATTGGCTTGTACCGCCGGTTCAATTACCTACACTCGCCGACTCTTCTACTCCGTCGTCGATCCTGATTCATTCCTCTTCAATTCCCTCATCAAAGCATCCTCCAAGCTCGGTTTTTCCCTCGATGCTATTATCTTTTATCGTCATATGCTACTCGCCGGTATCCCGCCTTCGACTTACACCTTCACGTCTGTGATCAAAGCTTGCGCTGATCTCTCGTCTTCAACAAGTGGTAGAGCCATTCATACCCATGTCTTTGTTAATGGCTACGGGACAGATTCGTTTGTACAAGCTGCTTTGGTTACGTTCTACGCGAAATCAAGTAATTTGGGTATTGCACGATCAGTGTTCGATAAGATGCCAGATAGAAGTATTGTAGCTTGGAACTCCATGATCTCGGGGTACGAACAAAACGGGCTTGCTAAGGAAGCGTTAGAGCTATTTCAAGAGATGCGTGCGCTGAATATGAATCCTGATTCTGCAACTTTGGCTAGTGTATTGGCTGCTTGCTCTCAATTGGGATCCCTCAAATTGGGATGTTGGGTGCACGATTACATCATAAGCAACAATATTGAAGTCAATGCGATTCTTGGTACTTCACTTATAAATATGTTTTCTAGATGTGGTGAGGTAAAAAGAGCACGGGAAGTGTTTGATAATATGCCAAAACGAAATGTTATTGTGTGGACAGCCATGATTTCTGGGTATGGAACTCATGGTTATGGAAGTCAAGCTATGGAGCTTTTCGGTGAAATGAAAGCGAGCGGGCCGCCTCCAAATACAGTCACCTTCGTCGCGGTATTATCTGCATGTGCCCATGCCGGTCTTGTCCATGAAGGACAAAGAGCATTCACAAGCATGAAACAAGACTACAACCTTGTCCCAGGAGTGGAACACCATGTTTGTATGGTTGATATGCTTGGCCGAGCTGGGTTGCTTAATCAAGCAAATCACTTCATCAAACAACTCCATCACAAAGATCTCATCCCGGCCATATGGACCGCCTTGCTTGGGGCCTGCAAGATGCACAAGAATCTTGACCTTGCAGTGGAAGTTGCAGAGCGTCTCTTGTATGCAGAACCAGATAACCCAGGCCATTATGTGCTACTCTCTAATGTGTTTGCATCAGCTGGTAGAATGGACAGAGTGGAATTGGTCAGAAACATGATGATCCAGAGAGGCCTGAAGAAGCAAGTAGGGTACAGTATAATAGATTTGAACAGTGAATCTTACTTGTTCAGCATGGGTGATAAATCCCACCCAGAAACGAATGAGATTTATCAGTATTTGGATGAGTTGATATTAAGGTGCAAGGAAGCAGGTTATTTACCCGCTTCTGAATCGGCAATGAATGAGTTAGAAGAAGAGGAGAGGGAATATGCAGTTAGGTATCACAGTGAGAAGCTTGCAATAGCATTTGGTTTGATGAAGACGAGCCATGATGTGACTCTGAGGATTGTGAAGAACCTTAGGATATGTGAAGATTGCCATTCAGCGATCAAGTTCATCTCAAATCTGACTAGTAGAGAGATCATCATTAGGGACAAGCTTAGGTTCCATCATTTCAAAGATGGTTCGTGTACTTGTTTGGATTATTGGTGATGGAATTCTTACCTGCTTGGAAATTGTTTGGTTAGATTTTTTTTTTTTACCGAAAGATGTAGAGGGAATAAGTTCTCTATTATCTCATTATCTGATCTGACCCCAAAAAAAAAAATTGACAGGGTAAAGTAATTATTACAGTTCTTTTACTTTGATTTTTTTAACAACTATTCTTGTATCAAATAAGAGTTTAGATATATGATCCTATTTCTTGTTCTTAAAATAAGATTCACTTTAAAAGTGGATTTTAATACAAGGTTCAAAAAACCTTGCATAGGAATATATGATACTATTTCTTGTCCTTAAAAACTGTCATCAGGCCATAGATATGCACGAAAACAAATTTTGTGATGGGATTGAACCTTGCTCCTTGGTCATACATATAATTAACTTTGGCTACATATGTTTTTATCACCAAGCATAAGCGAGGCTGCCAAACCTGGTAAGCAAAAGCTAATATTTCAGTGAAGTAATCAAAAGGATACGGTTAACTGTGAGGATTGAAAATTGCATAAAATAGGCATATTTGATAATAGGCACAAAATAGGCATAAACTAAGCTAATATTTGATAAGCAGTTTGATTGTAGTCAAACTTTGCCAATGGAACTGTCAATTCTTGATCGTGCTTACAGCCATAACACCCCCCCCCCACCAAAATGTGATGGAGTGACTGGCTAGCCACTTATTGAAACATTTTGCATCTAGAGTTGGCTGGACCATGCACTTTGAATTACACGCCCTATGTAAGTTTCTCCTACAGTTGTAAAATGCATGTATGACTACTGCGATATACTCAGATAATATGCGCATGCAGTTAATTCTTCCAAGATGAATCTGTACATTCCTAGGCTATGGATCCTGCAACTCATTAATGGAGGGCGAACACTAGTTTTAGACCCAAGTTTGAGGACCACCGCTACTGGAAGCTCTCTATATTATCATGACGGATGGGTGACTGCAGATAAATACAAGTATGTACATGTGAGAAGAGACAAACTGCTTTCTTTGTACTTTATTGCTATCCAAGTTACCACTATGATATCATCAAGCAGTAGTCAATGGTAGGACAGGATGGTTTGTAAAATCAATATAAAACCTGTGTGCCTTACGACTGACTATGGCATCAGTTTAACCTCATTTTTCTGTTAGATCAGAACTGATATGCTACTCCAAGTAGATTGAAGCTTAGTTTCAGTGGTAACTAGGTGGACTACAAGCTTGGTGGGTTTCTTGTTGGAAACCTCTGTTTTGGTGGTTTTTAATATGAAAATGAAACCACAACATGCACTACATGGTGAATGTTCACCATGTTTTGAGCCTCCTTTGGTTATTGTAGTGATCATTTTTACCCCTAGAAACTTCTGTACTGAAGAACTTTTTCCCCCACTAACAACAATTGTTTGGATCGTATCTAGTTGTTCTTGATGGAATGTTTAAATTTCTGATTCAAATTTTCCCATGATTTTCAGGTTATGTTCATACAAAACTGAGAAGTCTAGTTCTCTTTCTCTCATGTTGATGGCCTATGGATGTCTCCTTGACGGTCAATCTTTAAAGGAGGTAGATTTTGATTTGTCTTCATTTTTCCTGTTGCTGCGTCAGATGACTTTAGTATAGTAGTATTGAAGGAACGTAATATGATTTGCCCATATTTATCATTAACGCACGACTTGCTGCACAACTGTTCCAAGACCCTCTAACTACACAATGCCCACTGATCTTCTAGGCTCAGGTCTATTTATTAGCATTTTGCTCTGTCTTGTTTTTTAAAGTCTTGCCTCTTTTATGCTTTTGAATGCTTCTTGTGATAGGAAACCGCCTAAATTTTCGTTTTCTTAGTTAATTCAATTTGGCAGCGACAATTTCTTATTAGCTGTTTTGTGGGCGTGCTCGAACATACTTGTTTTATGCTCCTATAAAATTCCCATCAATTTTCTTCGCACAACGTTACTTTATGAGCATCTTGCCCTCTGTTCAGTTTTTACTTTCTGAACTCGCCACTTGTACATCACTATCAGGACATTTAAGGAAATCACCTAATTTTTCTCATTTGGATAATACTTAGATCATGTTTCCCATCACCATTGCGTTAAGTTATCCAATTACATATCGGCGTGTGTGCTGTTTTTAAAATATTATCATTTACGTATAAAATCACATGAAAATAATAGTGTATGATTGGAAAGCTTGTAATGGATATAAAGAATTTGATCTTAGTATTCTTCTCAGTTTTCCCTTCTGAGTTCTAATGTAATTTAACTTTGCTTATGTAATTACTATTTGGCTATTTGCTCTATGGTTCTGCTCCAGTACGTATTGCACTTGAACATACCATTGCCAGTTCTATGCTCCTAAAACAAGGTTTCTCACAAGTAACCACAGAGCTTTAGATTTTAATGGACAGCATTATACTCTTTTTCTTTGGTCAACCATGGTACAACCTTTTTGATATTCGGGTATTCCCCATGAAAAGCTTTAGAATTTAAAATCTCAATATCTTTACCAAAAAAAAAATCTCAATATCTGAAGTTACAGATATGGTATTGCAGTTCATGACTTAGGGGCTCACTAAAAAATTGCAAACATGCAATTATTTTGCACAATCCAATTTATATCACAGATCGTCGTTACCAATAACAGGCACTTTCTCGTAGGAACTTTCTCTGAATCTCTTTCGAAGAATACACCGGCCGCCTAACTTCTGTTGAATGTATATCAAGAGAGAAAACAAAACCCCACAGAAAGGTATTATGATGTCCCACGCTGTGGAATACAAATCCATTCTATGGCTTGCATATATGTATGATAAATCAAAGTACCATGCAGAAGTGTGAGCTCTGTAAAGATCATAAGCATGGGGCAGAATTCGAATAATGGTTGTTCCAACATAAAAAGATGGTGTAAGAGCCTCTACTTCTGAGTTAAAGAATATGTTGAATAGTATCTGTGGAAGAAGAAAACTGTCAAGGAGTAAGCCGGCCAGAGATTTGAGATCCTCCCAGAGGGAATGGGGCCTGAAAGAAAGTTGTCCATGGGACCGGTGACGTGATAGTCGGAACGGCCTGAATTTTTTCAGCTGGGAATTCTTCCACCTGTTCACCAACCATGCTGTCAATCCACCAACAAGATACAGAGGCAGAGTCACAAAAAGGACTTTTTTCTCAGAAACCCAGCAACCTGGTTGGCTTCTCTCACCCTTTCTTGAAGACCAAGTCAGTTGGAGAAGACGCAATTCCAGAAGGAAAGCTACCATTGTTACCACCCTTACAACCACTTCATTTACTTCAAGCCAACCTCCAGTTCCAAGAAAAACATTCTGTTGTCTATGGTTTCCCATGATTAAGGCCTCAAAGTTCAACAGCAGTGGAATCATGTGTCCCAGAGTAAGAAGGATAAGCATCACAATGCTTATGTAAGGTGGCACATCTGGATGCTTTTTCACGTAAAGGAGTTGAAGTCCTACAAGCAAACATGCAAGCGTGTTCGATATCAATAACAAAATGATTTCAAGATCCATTCTCCAAATGGATGCTTCCACTTGATTGGTGTAAATGGAAAATGAGGACAACTGAAGGGGCTCAAAATAATGTGGATCAGATTTATCTCTTTTGCTTTTTACAGTTCCTTTAATATATTCATTAACCTTTGCATTCAACGGAGGAAACTGGACATTAATGAAAAGTTCACAATCCAGTGATTCATTCTTCATTTGCTTGTCAGTTGATCTCAGATTCCGGCATCCTACCATACAAAGAAGTCCTGTATTGCTATTGTATATTCCTTCAGCAAAAATAACAACTTCTCTGGCCAAAGTACCCTCACTTCCAAACCTAAAACTAGCTGATGGTTTGAAGCTCATCGTGTAGCTGATATTGAACAAATTGCTGCGGTTATCCAATTGAGACATATGTACTTTTGGGTTGTCCCTTGTCAACATAAGTGAACCCCCATAAAATCTGCTGTCATAAATCTGATCACGAACAAATAGCGGTGATGAGTAACCCTCTGCTACTTCTCCTTCGCTGTTTCTCACTGACATGCTGAATATCATATCGGAAGAATTTCCATCTGGATATATCTTTCCCTTCCCTCTAGCTGACTTGTCTTCTGCACAAGATTTTCTTACTGTATCAATTTCAGTATATCTATACTGAAAACCAAGGGGAAGTCGTTGAACTTTTGAGGAGCTCTGAAATTTAATTTTACTGAGTTGACCAGATTCATCAATTGCTTTATTGCTCCAAATTTGGCCCAAAATAGCACTTCTGTTTCTTAAAGACAAAACTGAAGGGAATTTCAGTGT